>JH430185.1:4558-69196 GCA_000239455.1 Strigamia maritima
AGAGGCCACCAAGGCTGATGACATCACACTAATTGTTATTCACAACCAATGAGAGTGAAACCACTGGGTATAAGAGCTTGAGATCTGAGCCAGAACGGGAAGTCTGCACCTGGACATGAGCCAGTCAACTATTAGTTCTTCTCAAGTCCCAATGACCAGTTTATGGCCGGGAGTGAGAAGGATAAAACATTAGGTTTCCACAGGACTCATTGGATTGATACATAGATTTAAAAGGTTTTAAAACTGTTTTTAGAATTGTAGTTAATGATTGTAAATCTTCTGATTAACTTGGAAATATAATTAAACAAGAATAAAGAATAATGAACATTAAATAAACTCAAAATGACTCTTTATTGCTGGAACCAGATAAGCTACTAATAAGGTAAGGATCCCTAATTCCAGTTCCTAAGGGTCAGGGGGCTGAAGGTCATGTGGTTCTCAGACCCCAGGGAGCCACATAACAATATGCAGAACTAAATTATTAGCTATCTTTTTCTTGTCTTAAAATTACACTTATAGAAAAAATGTTTTCGTTTTACTCCATTTTGTCCCATGGCCAACTCTCACATTTAAAAGAGTAATAATACTTTAATTTCAGAGTTTTGATATTCCATGTCAAAGTATTGTTACTTCAAAAATGCAGTTTTTCACACACAAAACTCTTGTTTTGGAATAGCCTGAGGCTAGGTTCCCACACAACAAAAATCGCGCGATTTCGTTTTGCGTTTTGCCTCAAAATCGCGCTATTTTTAAAATTTTAAAATTTTTCTAGGTTTCCACATGCAGCAAAAACACAGAAAAACATAGAAAAAATTTCAATTTTAAAAATAGCACGATTTTGAGGCAAAACGCAAAACGGAATCGCGCGTTTTTTTGTGTTTGGGAACCTAGGCTCACTCTGATTATGGAGTTGGCCACAGGACGTAACTCCAGAAGTGGAATAAAATGGCGACTTTTTTTCTATGAGTGTAGATGGAAGTTTGCGACGCAGCTTTAATTTCAACAAATTTGAAGTCCCTAATTAACTAACATTTTAAAATAAAAGGTTTGTGTTAATACGGCACTGACCTTAATATGTACAAATAGATTTATCACATGCTTTATTTTAAGACACAGAGTTTAAAATATATATATAAATATATATTAGTATATAGTATTAGTATTAGTATATATTAGCATATAAAAAATATATACTTGTGATATACTGGGAAGAACGAGTACAGACTGCGCGAGGTCTAAACTCGAGCAAAACACATCATCATGTTATGCAATTCCTCTCAAATAAACAAAGCAATCAACTTTTTCTGTATATTTCTGCTGATGCATGTTATACACGTATACATGAAGTAAGGTACATAAACACTTCAGATATTACATAAGAAAAATCCATTCTATCTATTGCTTACAGCATGTGGTCAAATTTAAATTCATGATCAAAACCGGAGATTTTTTTGTTTCTACAGATGTCTACTCCATTAGTTGTTTTTCATGTTTTAATTATTAATTTTTTATTTCATTTATAAAAAAAGTAAAAATCGACTTGATATTTTTTAAAAGAATTATTCCCGTATCTTTTTTTCCAAACCAGCATAGATGGGCAAAATACATGTATTTTAAATACAAGTATTTAAAATACAGTATTTTAAGTACATTTATGTATTTTGTATTTTGTATTTTAAAATAATTTCCAGGAAAGTATTTAAAATACAAATGTATTTTGGTGTTATGTAGAAGAAAGTATTTAAAAAATGAATTGTATTTTGGGTACAAAAAAATTTTAATGTATTTAAAATGTATTGCTAAATACAAAATGCATTTTTAGACCAAAAAAATATTATAAATGTTTTTTTGGTGTAAAATGTAAAAATGGGCAGGTTTTTTAAAAATAAACGTAAAAATAAGGTGACCAATTGCCAATCGGCTATTTCAATCTGTCAATCTAACCAAGTGCACTGTGACACTGGTACAGGCACACAATGGGAAAACCAAAGACCCAATATATTGGGTCCTAGGAAAAACCAAAATTACTTTTTATTGTAAATGGTAAATATTATAAAATTGTAGAGAGGGAAGGAAACAATATAACCGTAGAATGCCAGAAAGTATTTTTAAAGTATTTTGTATTTTCTGGAGTATTTTAAATACTGTATTTGTATTTTGTATTTGGTAAATAAAATTTGAACTAAAGTATTTTGTATTTTGTATTTTGACTTTTGAGAAGGGTAAGTATTTAAAATACAAATGTATTTTGACAATTTAGACTATTTTGTATTTTGTATTTTGTATTTGGAACTAAAGTATTTTGCCCATCTATGCAAACCAGTTTAATATTTTCTGCATACCGTACGTACTAAAAATAATTTATTTGGCAATAAACAATCAAGAACAGAAAATTAGTCGCCGCTGTCATTTACATTTTACGATGGAAAGAGAAACACAAGTCATTAAACACGCAGACTTATTTAACTTTAATAAATTTTAGTTTAAAGTTTTTGTAATTAACTACATGACTAAAGCTCATAAAACTAGAGTTTCACGTTGCATTGTCGTTACTGCGGAGACGCGCCACGTACGGCAACATCAATCATGATCAAAACAAAAAAGTAAATAATTTACGTTATGGGACACGAAAATAGTCGATAAATCGTTGTTCACCATGACATTTGTTTTGCAAGACGTAATGCTGGGTCATTCAACTGTCATGTCAAAGTCTTAGTCAAATTTGCAACGGGCATTAATTGCAACGTAAACCTGTTGCAAATAACGCATCAAAATGTCAAGAAATTCCAAGAGAATTAGTAGAAAAAAATCCTGTCGTTTAACCTTTTTCAATTTGCAAAATCTGATTTTCACTCTAGGCCTTGAAATTGAAGCGGAAAGAGATACGGATCTGATATTGCCAATCACGTTATTGTGCAAAACAAAATAAATTATGAAAAAAAAATAATAAAAAAATAATCATTTTTTTGCATGATTTTAAATCCGATTTAAAATGGTTTATTATGATGGCGTGTGATGAAGGTTACTCACGAGTTTATAAATGACCCACACGCACAATAAAGAGCTTTGTTTGGACCTCGGTTGGACCATCTGATGGCCGCAGCAAAGCAATTGTTGGCATGAAAGTTTAAACTCTATCCAAATAATTAATTTTTTAGGTTTTTGTCCGAAAAAAAATGGAAATGATTTAATGAGATTGGATAATGTGTCGCTTGCAGCATTTAAATAAGAGTTTATTAAACCAAGGTGACCATGACTTCGCATTTGACACGCGACCTCAGGTGTCATATTTGAAATTTTTTGTTTGTAATTAGTAAACCAAATCACTTTTTTTGTTGTTTTTTGGTAAGATTTTTGTTTTTTACGTTTTGTTAAGGGCTTTTTGAGATTTTTATTTTTTTTTTTAATGTTGGATAATTTTTACTTACAAATTGCTATTACATAACATAATCAATTTCTTCCATCAAATATTTTCGTGCTACAACATTATTTATTAAACAACACATATCATTTCCACATCTGCCCACTCAAATTGATAACACTCACTTCAAAATGCTCAAACTTCCTTTACCTCTCCTTAAGTGGCCAACGAGCAATCAGGCTGTCACCCTAATCCTTCATTTCATCTCATTTAAATATATGAAAATATCTATTTCCCACTCCCGCATTTAACCTCCAACGTGCAAAAGTGCATACGGGTCTTCGACCTCGTGCTTATTGGCACAGCTACTGCCCATTGGTTCTCAGTTTCACAAAAGCAACCTTGACAAGGTTGTTACAGTGCCCTTAACCCTTTATACGATAATCAAGAAAGTAAAACTCTCGATCTGATTTCTTCCAAATTGGTGCCTGAATCGGGTCAAGTACCTAATCGATGAAAATTGTTTCATAATCATAACAATGATTTATAAATGTAAAAAAAATAATAATTTCTTTAATTTCAGGATTAAAAAAAAAAAACTACTGACTCTGAAAGACGACCTTGAAACAGCCTTGTATCGCAACCAACCCTCTCTTTTGCCTCATATAAGAGATTGACCCGAACGGGTTTGGTTTTTTCTTCTTCCTTTTTTAGGTGTGGCGATTTACAACGAGTTCTTTTAGTTCCCCAAATAACAATTGGAGCGTACATAGTTTAGTGGATGCGCGTGCGCAATTTGTGATCCACTTCCGCATACAAAAGAAACATTAAAAGTTGTAGTTTTGAGTTGATGATTCTGAATGATGAATATTAGTTGAGTAATTTTTTTTAATAATTTTTTATGTTTGAGATTTACGAACTTGTCGTAGAAACTTTCTTTTGCTGACTCACTTTCGACTTTTTTTTTTATTTAAGTAGAAAAAAAAAATTATTTTAGCTTGAAGCAGCTGTTTTTTTTGTGTGGATGGAAGAGAGAGATGAGACTCACACCTCAACGGAAATCCTGTTCTTCTGATGTAATAACTTTTTTTTATTATTTAGATTTTAACGGTTTAATTTTGTTATGGACATTGTGCAATTATGTTCATTAAGTCGCTAATTTACATAGCAAAGTAAATGGAAATTTCAATTAAATCTTCACATATTTTTTTGTCAATTAATAAATTTGTTTTTAATTGAATAGGTAATTTTTTGTTTAAATTTTATTTGTAAGATAAAATATTAAAGAGAAAACAATACTTTTGTTGCGTAGTTTGTGCTATATAATGTGAAAATTCCATTATTTTTTTTGTCATGTTTGATAAATAAAAATTTAAATAAAATAAAAAATTAGTGGAGTTATGCAAAAACACGATAAAAACTGCTTAAAGATCAAAGATCATCAGTCTCAGCTCAGTCATTACTAAACTAAAGATAGCTCCCGGAAAGGAGGTTGACGTCATTTCGAGAGCCAATGATGCAAGTGAAAGTCCACGTGGGTGTTAAACACTTTGTTATAATCCCAAACCGCCAGTGCCGCCAGTGGTGGCGCCTCTTTGCATATAGGGTGTCCCTTTATGTAGGACATGTTTGTTTCAGAAACACTAGATAAGTAGCGCGTATCCAGAGCCAGTCCGAATCGGAGTTAACGAGTATTTGGAAGCCAGTTTCTCTTCTGTGGATATACAGATGACATCTAGAAATATCTTCACCAAAAACCCTCACGAAACAATATACGAACATGCCAGTAGACGTGGGATGAAAAAGTTTTTTTCTGTTGGCGACCTCAGGAGACCGAATTTATTCAGGTAAAATAACAAAAGAATGGGGTACCGGTATACACAGAAAAGATGACAGTTGACAGTGACCAGACTACCGGATTCACTAATTATATGGATGAAGTGTTTGTCAAAGTCATCTGAGTGTGTCTCTTCTTTTGTTAATGCTTGCAAGGACAACTAAGAGAAGAAATATACTGTAATGGGGAGTTTTGTGTTTTATTTTGCGTTTTGTCCTTGATTAATTATACTATAACTTTTTTATGTCTATTTTCGGGTTTACCTGAAGGATATTGATTTATGATTTATTCCTTGAGGTGTTACTTACTTGTGTGACTAGAAAAAATAATTTAATCTGTAGTAAGGGGCGTAGCTACACTAAGTGAAAAAGGGCGGCATTTCTGGACCTGAAACTAAAAAACTGCAATTGACTTTGAGCTTACAAATTTGACTTGAATCTAGAAATTAAACAACGAACCCGGTACTGTTTTTGTAGCCTTAAACTTCATTTTTGTGTCTTTAACTGCATTTTTGTGTCTTTAACTGCATTTTTGTGTCTTTAACTGCATTTTTGTGACTATAACTGCATTTTTGTGTCTTTAACTACAATTGTGACAATTTGGTGCTTAGAAACTGCATGTTTGGTCGATAAAAACTGCCTCATTGAGCCTATAGCATTATGGGTTTATTAGTTTTAGCAGTTTTAGCAACTCGAATGGCCGAATTAATAATTATATTTATTTACCGTATTCCGCCTCCACATTTGTGACACATTTTGTTTTCTTTCTCTTTATGACTTGTCCGCATTTGTTTAATTTGAATTGTGCCACTTTTAAAAAAACTCAATTAACCTCGATTCGCATTTTGCAAATGCAAAGTTATCCATATGTCGGAAGAAAATACCAAAACAAGTACAAACGACGCATTGTTTGTGTGCGTTTGCAAAGCTCGCGGAATGCGTGACTGACACTCGGGCGCAACGGAGAAGGAGGCGGAGTAGGAACAACTTCAGTTTCGACCTTGCTGGCACAACTAGCAGCTCGAGTTTTGCAATGCAAAGCAAAAATTTGCGCATTTAATAGTTCGTGACGTGTGGCAGCGGTTGTAGGGAGTGATATGTATTAGGGGGGAAGATTTTCTTTCATTAGAATTGATGTTAGCAGGTAAGAAGGTCATCGGGCACGCGCGTGCTCATTTCCGCGTGAGATGCAACCGTGAAAATAGTTTAACAATGCCATCAACTATCGGTAATTTCTTTTTATATCTTTTTATATCAGGGTTAGAGATTATGTCATTCTTTATCACGAGTTTTCATACATATCGAGAAGAGTTCTTTAAATCGATTTCCCTTGCATAACAGGTGGGCTTATGAACAAGGACGAGTGAAGATAGTGGAATATTTAATTCCAAGGACGCACAAAATGTTCACATTACTGTTTTTTTTCTCTTTTCATTTTTCATGTCAAAATTATTTTAAATTTTTTTTTTATAAAATACCGTAATTTTAAAAAATTAGATTAAACTTGATTTAAAAATAGTGTAGAATGAATACCACCTGTCAAAAATAATAATAATATAAAAAAAGAAACATTTTTATTTTGACCATTCGTTTTACACCATACCACTTAAGACCATGATAGCATAGTAATGTAAAAAAAAGGACATACAATGATATGACTTTAATCATATTTTATATACATTATAAGCAATGAAAAATAGATACCGTAAAGTGTCATTGATGTCACTAAATGCATTTGAAGAAAAAAAATTAAAAATAATAAATTATTTTCGAAGTAGGTAATTTAAAATCTGCAATGTATAACTTTCTTGGCTTCATTCTCATTAGATGGCGCTCAAACTTTATTCATTATTTCTTTAGTCACGTCATACTTATACGTCACAATAATGTGTGGCCACAAAGCTGAGTGAACCAGTGGTCGCACTGGAGTGGTGTTAGCAATTTGGTTATGTGGTTTCCTCTACAGCCTTCAGTTTGTTTACTTTTCTTTAGGATACTCTTTACCAAGCTAAAAACAGGTCAGTTTGTCACAATTGCATGTTATTTTCAGTAATTTTCAGTAATGATGATGGTGAATGATCGGATGCTAATCAGTCTCAGAGCTACCAATGAACTTCAAGTGGCTGAGTAGTGAGTAGTAGTCTGTCAAGTTAACTGGTTCGCGGAAAAGGGGTCGCGCTCGTAACGGGAATGGGTGAAAGGCCTCACGAGTCATTCATATTACATGAAATATAATGTTTTTTATGGATCATATAGAAACATCATTTCTTTTTTCGCCTTTTTTGGTTTTAAAAATTATCATTTTTTTTTTGCATTAAATTTTTTTTCTTGTGATAAGTTAATGACTTGTTAAATTTGAAGCGCTACAAAAGTAGTTGTTAGTTGTTATACCGATTGCGGTTTTTTCCATGTTATTTCATGATATTAAAGGGCGGAATTAAAATATAAAGACGTTTTATTATACAAGTTCGAACCACGCGAGGAATGTGGTCTTTTTACTACACGTTCTTATTTTCATCGACTCTCAAAACACGTGAAAGAATTTGTGAATCGTTCAATTGAAGAATGGAAATGTTAGTAACCCCAAGAAAGTTTATTTATTGGCTAATGTTTTGGACTCGACCAGATGTGTAGGTGGTACCGGAATTAATAAGGGTGCATGGCCGGGGTGATACCAGTTGGCCGACGCCTTGAGCAGAACACTTTTTAGTTTGGATACGTTTGTTTTGATTTTACATGACAAATTAAGAAATTCCTCAAGTTAATGTAAAAATTTAAAAATTGTAAAAAAAAAAAAACAGCCTCCCCGACGGGGAATCGAACCCCGGTCTCCCGCGTGACAGGCGGGGATACTAACCACTATACTATCGAGGACTTGAAAACTAACGTAGTTTTTACCTTTATAAAATTTACAAAATAATTACAGTCAAAAAAAAATAATTAAATTTTTACGGATAAAATTTCACACAATTTGATGCGAATTAATTAAGGCAACACTAAAAAAAAAAAAGTTTAATTATTTATTTATTTTATTTTAGGAGTGGAGTTGTGACTGAAGTGTCACGGGAAATGATCTCAAGAAGAAGAATTTTGTCTCGGAGCAGAGATGATCTTAATCAAGAAACTTTATTACTGGAAGACGAAGATGATGTCTGGTATCAAAAGGAAACGCTATACAAGGTACGTAGATCAAAATACTCATGTACATAATTATGTGACTCATGTGGTCATCACGTATACGGAAGTAAAGTGGTAAAGAAATAGCAAAAACCACATTTTTTTCCTCTTCTTATTTCAACTCTTCAGCAGAGAAGATACGAGAAAAGATCACAAAATGCCTTAAGCTATTTTCTACACTTATTGGTAAATCCGGATGAAAATGAAAAGGAAATGTACAAAAACTTGCTCCAAACAAAGAAAAGAAAAATTGAATGTCAAAATTGTTATTCTGACCTACATAAAATTTAATAAATTTCATTTTAGTTAGGTACGTACTTAACTTTTTAAATGTTTAAGGACATATACGTAGGTATATGGAAATTCAATTGAATTTTTGAACCGTAAATACAGTAATCAATTTTGAATTTTGATCACTTTGCAATGCTAATACTATGGTTTGGCACCAGAGCGTTACGACAAAACATTACAGAAATCAACTATCACTGAAAAGTGAAATGTGACTCGCCCCCTTATTCCGTGTGAGCGACTTCTTCCATTTACTCCAAGATAAATTCTCACAACGTTGATTACAATGCAACAGTTCGGTTGTTTTTTTTTGGAAAAAAAGAGAAAAGAATAAATAAATACTATATTTGATCTGCCATTTAATCTGCCCTCGGGCCCATTCAATTTCCGTTTAGAAAAATAATTTTTAACAAAAAAAAATTCAAAATAAATATTACGTTTCTGATAAATTTAAAATTCTGATGAACTTAACAGTAGCCTGGATTCAAATTACAGCCGGGTACGGTCACAAACCACAAACCGTCTAGACTAATCGCTCGAAACATTCTTTTAGCATTCCCGTCAGGCCGTCACTTCACGTGTCAAAAAAAGGTATCCTTGCATTTTGTGCCAAAGATCCTTGACCCATTCTACAGTTTCTCCAATTGAGTGCTAAAAACTAAACTTCGACAAATATTGGCGCTGACCTCGTCTCTACTCGAGCACATTTATTAAAGTGCAAAAAAGGAAACAACCACTTTTTATTGAATTCTATCTCCTTATTAACTTTCTCTTGATTTTGTCTATTTAACAGTGCAAAAAATATTTTAAAAAAATTCTTTCGCCTTTACCATACCGTCCCGCATCTTCTGGCTAACAAACGACACATAAATGCAAACGAACATAGTGCTCACGCCCAATTACACACAACTGTTTAATGGTATTCCAGCGTCGTGGGGCATCGGATTTTGACACGCCTTCGAGTGCACTCTCCCATAACCCCAAGAGTGCATAAACAGTTAATAGTTAATACCCCTTTCCCTCGCTCGTTTTTCGAGGAAAACTTGCCCTACCCAACCCACAGGCCACAGCGAGAGGTGAATCAGTGAATATGGAAAGTAGATTTTCTCTTCAAGCACTGTCTGATTCATGGGAGATTAGAAGATCAAGCTCAGAAGGAAAGGAAAGGGTGGAAGACGACTCAAGGCTCATCACAACACATCTGGCTGGTTGGCCTGCAGCGTTTCTTTTTGTGAGGCGCTTTTCATGTTATTATTGAATGAAATGATGGACGGTTCGTTCGTCCTTACAAGGTCCCGACTAAATAAAAAATAAAATCGGTATTTTATTTCATTTATGCCATAAAGTTGAAATTTTTTTATTACTGATGTTTGTGTGAGTACATAGCAAAGGTCTTGAAATGACAAAAAAACTTAAACAAATTTTGGCAACAATATACAACTTTTTCTATGGTTTTCAGACTTTTTCACTTCTCATTTCTGATTTATTTATTAATTTATAAGTATATCTTTAATTCTTTATTTTTTTTCTTCTTGGCTAACGTTGACTTCGGGGTCAAAGAGCGGTTGGTTCAATCCACTCCCTGTTTGGTTTGGCTTTTTGAGATGACTGACCTCTTCTCCCACACACGTTAAAAATGTTTTTAAACGAGAAAACATAATTTACATATTTTTTGCATCAACAATAACTAGTTATTAACCATTTCTGCTTTATAATTCCATCCAATTACTTTCTGTAATCTTTTTTTACACTTCCTCATTTTTTTTGTTATATAATTAGCATCTAAATTTGAATTTATTCTAATTGTTTACATTATTTTTAACAACATAGCTTGAGGTTAAGGCCAACAACGAATTTAGTTTTTTGACTCGTTGGTCTCTTTATTAAAAATTTTTAAAATTTTAAAATTAAAAAAAAAAGAAAGCGGTAGTCTGAATGCAAATTACATGTAATGCAGACACGCTATTTAGCAGTTTAATCCTCATTTTGTAATTAATTAAAAGTTAAACTTGTTTAACTTTTATTTTTTTATTAGGATCATATTCAAGAAGTGTTGGCAAAATGGACGCAAATCGACGATGAAATTTGGGCAAAAATAATTTGCTTAGAAAGAAATCGACGCGTTGCAAAGGCATATGCTCGTACTCCAGTACTTACAATTAATGGCTCAGATGATGGATTTGATGGTCACAGAATTGGGCTAAATGGATTTGACAATCCCATGAGAGATGCCAAAACTGAAGAAATTAAAAGACATATTGGACAAGTGAGTTGTTTTTCTTGTGTATGAGATTAAGTAAATGTTGGTAAAAAAATAATTTTTTCTCATTTAATACTTGTAATTGTCTAGATAATTAATTATTTATACGGTAATATTAATTTTATGAGAAGTTGACAAACAGTACATGTAGATCTCATTTTGAGTTCAATTGTTTAACGATTTCCTGGAATGATTTACAGTACTATAATTTGTATTATAAAAAGCATAGTTTTCTAAAATTTTCCTGACACTATAATCATGGGACGTCTTTTTTCATTTTTTTTCATTTGTTTTATCTTTTGTCTTTCCTGGTTGGTCTGCGTTAATGGCTTTCTTTTTCATATTAGTTCCATTCAAAATTGTAACATTTTCATTTCTTTCATGTATTTAAACTTATCCTCGAATTTTTCACGGTTCACATTGTCTTTCCCATACATCGTTTCTCACTGATTTATTATCGCGTTTCATTTTTGTCGTTTTTTCCTCTTTCCTCTCGACATTTTGTATCCCTTTTCTCTTTTCTATCGTTTTTTTGCATATTTTTCTCTTTTTTTCTTCTCGTTTTTTTGCACCTTTTTCTTTTTTTCTCTCGTTTTTTGTACCTTTTTCTTTTTTTCTCTCGTTTTTGCATATGAAAGATGCAAAATAACTTTTCTCTAACATTTATTTTCTCTCATTTTTTTGCATCTTTTTCTTCTTTTTTATCATCTTTTTCCTCTTCTCTCTGCATCTTTTTTCTCTTTTTATCTCGTTTTTTGCTTTTTTTTCATCTTTACTCTGCACCTTTTTTCTCTTTTCTTTTGTTATTTTTTCTTCTTCTCTCTTTCGTTTTTTGCATATTTTTTCTTTTTTCCACAATTTCTTTAGTTAACTTTAACTTTCTTAATCTTTTGCTTGCTTTTTCTGCATCTCCTTCGGGTTTCTAGAAATTTTTCATGTATCTTGTCATGTGACTGGTGGCGCTTGGTTCTATCATCCATTTCGACTCATAATTGTTCATAACGTCGTCATCAGTTATTGAGCTGTTGTCATCTAACATCATAAAAATTAAATTTAAATAAATATTTTAAAAATGACATTTTATACATGTAATGTCACTATTCACGTTTCAGAATGTAATCCCAATCGTGTCACTGTTTCTGAAAAATTGAATAGAGCAGTTAATATTTATTTCTATATCTTTTCCGCAGGGTATTAAAATCAAAATGGACACTGCTGGCAATATACTCATAAAACGCACAAGCAAAAATAATGTTTTTATACGAGATGCAATGAATGCCGAAGAAAACAGTTTATCATCAGATGCTCTCAAACTACATAATGGAGCATTGGAAATAAACAAACCGGTGAAAGTAAGCTTAAATAATACTGTAATTATAAATAAAATAAAATTTAAAATTGAATTTTTTCAGGTTTTTGACATGAAAAAATTCCAACACAATGTATCCTATGAGTTAAAGCAAGCTTATCCTGATCGTCGGCGATTAGAATACCAATGTATTTCATCAGTTATTTTTGTACGAAATGAATCCGACATACTCAACTGCTCGAGCTGGCTTATGATTATCAACATCGTTGCCATAGACATGCTCAAAAGCAAACTGCCACCAAGTAAACTCATTACATTTATTTAAAGTATCTTTACAATAAATGTGTTTTATTTTAGTTCAAAAAAATTATCAATTGATTATAAATTGAGATCGCGACTACCAATTCCGGATGAAGATCCCTACAGTCTTCCAAGCAATGCAAATTCAACTTCCAAGGAACGAAAGGGCGTAGACAGACCACCAAAACTTCCGCCCAGAGATGCATCTATGAGTGCTTATCATATTCCGAAACCTGATTATGATAGTGGGGATGATGTTGAGAACAAAGACGGATTTCGATTGCCGCATTTACAATCATCCAGAAGGCAGGCTACTTCTGATTTTCATGGTAAGTACAGACAAAAGTCACAAAACAAGATACTTACTATGAAAAGTTTTGATGGATTACCATATCAAATTATGGTACCGACACTGATTACCATTAGTATTCTATTGCCTCGTATCCCATCCAGATGACAGCAAGGATGGGATAATCCCCAGAAGTGACCTAAAGGCCACAGGGATTATGGGAGTAGGTACGGCCAAGGGACACAAGAGCCAGTCAGTTGTGGCCACAGCTCTCAGCCCCCTTGCGTGTCCCAATGAAGCCTGATGATCCAGTTCACTGGGTCTCACCTCCACGAGATGTAGTGGCTGCTGCTAAACTCAGCAATGATTGCAAGAGATTCTGACCACGCAATCCTTGGCTTTAGGGCTGAGTATCGCGGGTCCGGCATTACGTGGCCTACTTTATGGTACCGGCTGGTAAGCACAGAAGTGAGAGATAATGAAATGTGACCCTTATTTCATTTATGGAAATTTGTATTTTACTATCGTAATTAAAAAGTTGTATTGATTATTTTACAGATGATCCATATTACGGCGGTTTTCGTGCTCACATTCCAAATTTTGCCAAGACACAAATTAGTGTCAACTCAAACAAAAAGACAGCAAGAAGCGATGTTCACATAGCATCAGGAAATAAACATTCTTGGAAGCAGAGAGATAGATCTAAAAGTTACGACCACGCATTTGGTACTATATAATTCAGCAAAAGTTGAAAACATGTAGTAATTTTTTATTTATTTAGTAAATATAATTCGTGTTTACAGATTCCAGCACAACCGAAGATCCCTATGCTTCAATTTACAGTCGTTTATCAGGAATACCCCGTAATTTTCAGTCGCGATTAAATGTGAGCGAAAGGGATGGATACTGATCCAAAAAAAATTTAATTTATTTTCAATTGTACATAACGATTAGATGTGGTGGAAAGAGTTGTAGGAACACAGTTCTTAACTTTAGAATCCAAATTAAGTCAGTGGGTCGTGATTTGCTTCTTAAATATTAGAGTTTCTTTTAAGTTTTATTTAATATCATTTGATTTGTTCTTAATTTTTTTATTCTGTTGGTCAGTTTCTCTTTTCTTTTATTGTCTTTTATTTTTAAAAATTTAGATTTTTTTTTATTTGTAATTAAATAAACAATAATTACGTCATTGCTTTGCCCGTTTTTCATCAGGACGCTAATTAAATTACAAGTGGTGACTTGTAAAAATCTAAAATTGCTGCCATTAAAGCAGTAAACTGGCATTTCTGTTCTGACCAGCTGTTCAATACCAGCCGAATACATAAATGCTGGAAAAATTGAATGTTTAAATGTGTATTGTAAGCTACTACTTGGCTTCACTACAAAGACATGTGATGTTGTTTTTCCTGCGCTTCTTGATTCCTGGTGTGGGTTCGCCAACTAAAAATGGCAGAATATGTTTGCAGCAATTTCATAATTTATCTGCAAATGATTTTATGCATACATCAGCAGAAATTTGCAGCAAGTATATTGTGCAGACAAATGTCCTGTGCAACTATTTATTTGCAAACAATTTACTGAAATTGAACTTACCTTTATGCAGATGTTTGCAGTAAAATTATGAAATGTTTGCAGCAAATTGTTTGCAAACGCTGCAAAAATTTGCAAGTCCATTTTCATAAAGGTTACAAATATTTTTAAAATTATCATTTCGTAATTTAAAATTGTTTTCAATGGCAATTTTTGATATGCTAATTGTTTGAATTGCCATTGAAAACAATTTTGATTACAAGAAGCATTCTTGTAATCAGATCAAAAGAAAATAGGTTTTATTGGATCTCAATTGTCATTACATATTGTAGTATTGTAATTCATCTGCAATATTTCTTGAGTCAAATTAAAATTACTAGTTGTACAGTATGTTTTACCAGCTTCATTCACCACTTTCATCTGAAGTTTTATTAGAATCTTCATTGGAAACTTTCTCTTCAACAAATAGTGCTGTCACCATTTCATTAAGGTATGTGACATTAGCATTTAAAACCACCTAAGACAACAAAAAAGCATCAATTACTAAAATAATTTTTTAAGACAATTACAGTACTTACATAACTGGTAAATGCATTCTTGTATAAACGAAAATGCTTAAAATATGTAGTTACCATGTATTGGATTATAATTTCTGCAATGTCTTTAGTGAAGATATCTGCCCAAAATGGTGGCCTCTGTTTTGTTTTCATCATAAGACAAATTTAAAACAAAAACCATCAATAAATTTATCTGTGTGTTGCAAGGAAGTTAGCGTACATGAACTGAGTGTAGAAGAACAAGTTCTTTGCAGTAATCAAAACAGTGATCCACATTTGTATAAGGAGTTGCTAAAGTTAAAAAATTCTTGGAAGTAAAGTAATAAACATTAAGAATAAGTTGAATTATTATACCAATATTTTTTTCATGAACACGTTTAATAATTCCTAGAAAAGTTGACATTTGTTCCAAATTGAGTGCATTGTTGCGACCAAATTGAACTCCATAGGCATATAGATCAGACACAATATGCATTTTTAAGACATCTTTTAAGTCATCTAAATTAAAAAGTTGATGTATATACCTAAAAAAATTAAAATTGTATTTTTAGTACTAGCTGCATTCAAAAAGTTGTGTTTTGTGTTTCAATCAATAATAATGGTAGAATTTAAAACACAAACACAAAACATGACTTTTGCCATTGAAATCAATGGTAAAATTTAAAACACAAACACAAAACACAACTTTTTGAATGCAGCTACTACCTTGTGCTAAAAGAAATTAAAATTGTATTTATTTTAACACTAGCTGCATTCAACAATTTTTGTGTGTTTTAAATTTTACCATATGGTAAAATTTAAAACACAAACACAATACTATCTTGTGCTAAAATGCAATATAAACAGCTTTTTATTAATAAAATGTATTAAATGTGTTAAAACACTTAACTCTTTCAGTTCAATAAAACTTTTTAGATTCATTAGTTTTTCAACTGTAGGCTTTGGGAAATCAATCCTAAAAAAAATTAAATCTTCTGCATCAAATTTTAAACATTTTTCAACTTACCAAATGATTAATTCAAGAGACTCTGGTTTGACGAAAATTGGCTGAAATAAAATATTAATTCAAGTACGATTGTATTACAATATTGATACAATATCTAAAACAAATAAATATATTCATTTGTTTTAGATATTGTATCAATATTATATATATTATCATATATCAATATGAATAGAAGTTTCACTCGTTTGTGATGGAGGTCATGATGTGTTTCATCTGTGAAACTCTTGGAAAATTTTTTCTTTGCTACATACAGATCGTGGTATTTTCTTTCCAAAAGCGACGCCGAGTCAGGATCGTGGTCATCAATAGGACCAGCTAGATATCTAGCACACCCAGAAAATTCGCTTAATCCATTTACGGAGTCTAAAGACACATTGTTCTCAGCAATCGCCTTTAAATACATGTTTATTAATTGCACCGATAGTTAAGTCAATTAATTTTGTGTTTTGACGTGTCATGCGTTATTCAAGGTTGCGTGTGCGTACCAGTTCTTTATGACGACAAACTCCACAACAAATATTATACACACAATTTTTTTACTTCCTTCCATTTTTTTAAATGTCAAATTACTTATTCATAAGATTGTCACAACAACAATAGCGAATGAAACAATAATAACCCAGGTAACGCCAAACATTTGTAATGTTGCTGCATTGTTCCTAATTACACTTTTTCTAACAATGCTGCACTGTTCGCAACATTGCTGCACCGTTCGCAACATTGCTGCACCGTTCGCAACATTGCTGCACCGTTCGCAACATTGCTGCACCGTTCGCAACATTGCTGCACCGTTCGCAACATTGCTGCACCGTTCGCAACATTGCTGCACCGTTCGCAACATTGCTGCACTGTTCGCAACATTCTGACATTTTTTAATAAATATCATAGCGTGGTCGACAAATTTGGAAAACCAATATTTTTTTATAACCATAAGTGATTTTAATTCTCATTGACCACAAACCACTACAAAATTCAATTATTATCTTGTAAAACACCCGTGTAAAATTTACAATATCAACATTAAAACCAATGTAAAAAATATATGCTAATAAATATAAGCAATTGCATCAACAATTTACATCCTCAAACATTTCAAATTGAATAAAATCACGCTCTGAGAAAATAGTTCTCGTGTCAACAATATACTGCATCAATTGCTAGTTAAAAATAATACTGTTTGCAATAAAACGAAAAAAAAACAAAAAAACAACTAAAAATCCTATTTTTTTGTAAATAAAAAAAAATTGCTCAAAGTTCATCATCGTGTCTATTTTTCTGTTGTCGTCTGGATTTGAGATCAGAAAGTCTTTCATACGATTGTTGTATCTGCATAAACTTTTCTTGAGCTATTAATTTATCCGCCGGGTTCTTGTGTTTGTCCGGATGCCACTTTCTTGATAATTTTCTATAAGCCAATGTAATTTGCTCCTGGGTCGCGGAAGACGGAACACCCAAAACCTAAAAATTAAAAAAAAAAAAAATAGAACAATTTCAATAAAATAGTAAAACATTTACTTTTAGAGCATTGTTTTCGCCTTGAAGATCCATTCTATTAATTAATTCTTCCCATACTTTATAAAAGCCGTGCGCTTTAACAAAATTGTAAAGTTGTCCCAGTTCAAATACAAATTCCTTCCATATTGGAGACTCCAAGAAGTTCTCGATTGCATCACGTACCTAAAATTATAAAAAAAAAAATAATTAAAAAGTAAAAACTATTTATCGTTTCATTGAAATTACCTTCACTCTGTCGCCACTATTATCTGTCATTTCAGCATTGAAATAAAGATAAGAACTTAGTAAAGCAATGTATATAAGAAAACAACCAGATAAAATAAAAAATCTCCTATTAAAAAATAATAATCATAAATATTAAAAATTGTTTTAAATTGAAACAGCCATAGCTGGCAGTCTGGCAAATGATTAGGCAGAAAAATAGCATATTTAATAGTACTAAAAATGTGTTAAGTCTCAGAAAAGTAATTTTAGAAACGTAACCAAAATTTTATTTCAGACTCAAAAATGTTATTTCAGGCTCAAAAATGTTATTTTAGGCTCAAAAATGTTATTTAAGGCTCAAAAATGTTATTTTAGACTCAAAAATGTTATTTTAGGCTCAAAAATTTATTTTAGGCTCAAAAATGTTATTTTAGGCTCAAAAATGTTATTTTAGGCTCAAAAATGTTATTTTAGGCTCAAAAATGTTATTTTAGGCTCAAAAAATGTTATTTTAGGCTCAAAAATGTTATTTTAGGCTCAAAAAATGTTATTTTAGGCTCAAAAATGTTATTTTAGGCTCAAAAATGTTATTTTAGGCTCAAAAATGTTATTTTAGGCTCAAAAATGTTATTTTAGGCTCAAAAATGTTATTTTAGGCTCAAAATGTTATTTTAGGCTCAAAATGTTATTTAGGCTCAAAATGTTATTTTAGGCTCAAAAATGTTATTTTAGGCTCAAAAATGTTATTTTAGGCTCAAAAATGTTATTTTAGGCTCAAAAATGTTATTTTAGGCTCAAAAATGTTATTTTAGGCTCAAAAATGTTATTTTAGGCTCAAAAATGTTATTTTAGGCTCAAAAATGTTATTTTAGGCTCAAAAATGTTATTTTAGGCTCAAAAATGTTATTTTAGGCTCACAAATGCTATTTTAGGCTCAAAAATGCTATTTTGAGCTAAAAAATGTTATTTTAGTTTTTAAAAAGTATCTTTTTAGTTAGACGATTTTAGATCAAAAGAAAAATTCAAGTACGTAATTAAAATTAAAAAAGAATTCGAAAACTTCTTAAATTTTGGAGCCATTTGCATCTGCCAAAATGCCATGTAATTGCTACGCCAATGTATTAAAAAGCAATTTACGTTGATTTCTTCTTGTACTCAGTTTTCAGCCTCCATCTTTTGCTTCTATTCTCAAACGTCGAAGCACACGAAAGCGCCATTGTCCAAGGTGGCGGCACATTAATTATTATTGCAAAAATATAAGAACCATATGCAGACAAAAGAGGGACAACTAACCCTCCTTTCTGACGACCGATGTTCCCAACTGTATGTACACCTGACAGATAAATTACTCATTAGACAAAATTCATGAAATATCGTACAATAAATATTTACCTAAAGCAAGAGCAAATGGAGCTACAACATGAACCAACCAACTGATATCTTGACCATAAATTTTCTCTTGAGGCACAGCAGCTGCAAAGAGCCATGAAAAAGTATTGCCAACTACCATTTCACATATCAGATGAAAGTAACTAAAAGGTGGCTAAAATAAACAAAAATAAACAAAAATAAAAATCTGTATAGAAAACGGTATTTATAAATTATAAACATAAAAATGATAGAAATGCAATTTTTGCACATATATATATATATATATATATACATAAAATGCTCTTTATTTTCCCTAGAAATGTATTTAAAAATAAGGTATGTGTCTATCCATATGGTATTATACCTTCTCGGGATGTTTTTCTCGTTTTTTATTTAGTTGGTTCAGGAAATCGGGATCATCATTCGCATCTTTAACATAACTTGGAATGCACCAAATGTCCCGAAACCAACCGAGTCCGAAGTAACCGCCGAATAAAGTGAACCACAAAATCGCCTGTCTGTCTCTCCTCAGGTACATATGATGCAGGCCCCACCAGCCGAATAAAAACCACAATAAATACGCGATCCATATACGTTTTTTCCCTCTATTTTGATGTTCATTTCCTGACAAGTCGATAACATTTGCTATTCTTGCACTCAAAGTCGCCAGATTCCCGTTGGGGTGCTTGTCCTCTCCATTTGACGACATTTAATTAAAGACTAGAAATTTTTCTGAGCCGTTTTAAACTGGCTCAACTCGCCGAAATTGTAACTCACGACTCGACTTCCAAGCCGCTAATGATTTACATGCAAGCATGCGAGAATAGGGGTATCTAGTGGCAGAGTTCGTAATTAGATTATGACGCTCTGTGTGCTGAAGTTTGTTCTAAACACTTAACACGATGAATAAAGTTCCTAAGGATAATTTTGTATTGGATGGTAAGAATTTGTATAAAATGCAAAGTTTGTCTGATGATTAACTTTTTTTATTTCAGAGATTAAATATGTCAGTAGGAATGATATCAGAGGATTGCAATTGCCTAAAAGGATTTTGTTTGAGAATTGGGACGTTGGAAAGAAATATTCAAAATCAATTTTTATTTATAATCCCAGTGCTAAAATCCAGCGATTTCTTTATGAGTATATGAAAATTTAGTTTTGTAATTTTTAATATTGTAAAATTACTGATTTTTTTTTTGATTTTCTTTTAAGAGTTCCAAAATCAACGGCTTTTGTAATGGAACTTCCAAAACCTGTTAAATTACACACCGAAACAGGAGTTAAATTGAATGTCCAATTTCATCCAAAAGAAAAGAGAGATTATAATGATAAATTATTCATAAAAACAGCAGTCAGGATAAATTTTAGCATTTTTGATTTTTTTTTAAATAAATTTTTACTCAGGACAACGAAAAGATTGTCATCAAACTTCAAGCAGTAACAAGCATAGCCTTTCTTTCTGGACCGGAAGAAATTTTTTTCGGGATGTGCGGAGTGTCCCAAACAGTTGAAAAAACATTCTCAATTAAAAACAACTCGTAAAAATTGTCAAAACTAAATTCAGTGATTTTTTATTTATTTATTTTTGATTATTTTATTTTAGCCGCCGTGACTTGGATATTGTTTGGCACGTTAATCAACCTTTCAGTGTCGAGCCAACCTCAACAACAATTGCAGTTGATAAAAAGTTCACAATAAAAGCGATATTCAGACCACGCAAAGCTGCGGCATACACATGCAAAGCCGTTTGCACGCCGAAAAACATGAAAAACATAAAACATCTGTACTACACGATTAATTTCACAGCACAAGGTTTTACCAATTCTAATTTAAAATTATTTTTTAAGAAAAAAAAATATTTTTAGGTGTTTATCCATATTTGAGCCTTGTGCACGAGAAATCCATGGATTGCCCGAACGAGTACGAGGTGGACTTCGGGGTGGTAAACGTCAACACAACCAGCAAAAAAGAAATCATTTTAGTTAATCCGCTGCCGATCAAAACCGCTTTCACGTTGACACGAAGCGAACATTTCTTAACGTCAAACTTTCCATTTTCCTTCGAGGAACTCGGTGGAGAAATCGCGCCGTCAGGAAAGTGCCCATTAAAAGCTTTATTCTCACCCGTTATGCCCAATACCGAAGTGAAGGACGTGTGGAACATCAATGTCAACGGTGGATTCAGTACAAAAATTATCCTTTTGTCGGGAAAAAGCAGCGGTATTTTTAAATTTTCAATTAAAATGACATTTAATTCAAAATAATTAAAATCAAGGACCTGTGGTGACGCTCAGTTCAAATATAGTCAATTTTGACGAGACCGAACGAGGAAATATAGTCGAAAAAGCGATTAAACTCACGAATAACTCGACTGTCAATACTATATTTCAATTTGAAATCGATTCCAAGGAAAGTGTATTTAGTTTGGAACCATGTATTGGACAAATAACAAAACACAGCGCGGCTGTAGTCCGTATCCAATTCAAACCGACCTACCCGATCACTTACTACAGAAGAATAGCTTGTATTGTCTATATGCAGGTGAAATTAATAAAAATTTCTTCCGTTTTATTTTTTCGTTTTTTTTTTTTTTTTTTTTTAGAATCCTATTTACTTGGATTTGCTTGGGACCGCTGTATCGTCCGAAGTTCAACCAGAAAGACTACAAAATTGGCATTTGGAAACATTTTGGGATCAGATTCGCAAGGGGCAATTTTTTTTCAAAGACGAGAATTGCGTTTTGCCGATCGTTCCGCCTAAGCCTCATCCAACGTCTGTCGATGAATATTTATACGATGGTTACCATAGTGATTTTGTGGTGTTTTATTTTATTTTATTTTGTGAAACTTTATGGAATTTTTCTGAAATGTTTGGTATGATTTCAGATTATACCTCCGCCCGTGAGTCTGGACCAAAATGTGATTGATTTTGGAAGGTGTTGTCACAACGCATACGTGCCGACAAAAGTATTTTAATCAACAAAAATGAAAGAAAATTCACTTCAACTTTAACTTAATTTTTTTTCAGGTGTTTTCACTGACTAATCACACTTATTTCGTTCTGACAATCACCTGGAACGGAAGTAATAACTCAGAACAAATTAATTAATAATTATTAATTACATTAATTAATACGAATTATTACAGGTCCTGCGAATGTTTTTTCTATAAAACCAACAATTGTTGATGTCCAGCCGCACAGAACAGCTGTTTTTCACCTCACTTTCAAACCTGTAATTCCTTAAAAGTTATATAATAATAGGTACCGTATAGATAATGTCGTGATTTCAGCCGGGGATGAATCAAATCTACTCGGCGGAATTGGAAGGTTTCGCCCATTGCACTGGCACTGGCACTTCAGCTTTGAACCCGGGAGATTTTAATTGGGCGCCATGGTGCCTTACTTTAACAGCGATGGGTGAGAAAATTAATTTAAAAATGAGGAAATAATTGAAATTAATTATTTCAGGTCATACGTACCTTTCGGCAAGAGGAATTTACAAAGCGAATTATGAAATAAGCAGTTATCGAGTTCAGTTGCCGCCAGTGCCGATTAAAAGTCATGCTGCTCGCACGGTTTTGATCACGAATAAAACACCGACGACTAAGATCGTCTTTAATTTGACATCGGAAAATCAAGAGTTAAATTTTGCTGTGTTTGAAGAACTAAATTATTTATAGCTAATGTATGTTTTCATTATACAGCTTGGTAGTGAAACCTCGCACAGGAGTGTTATTAAAACCTTTCGCCATTTTGACCATTGGTCTAACGCCTCGTTTGCCGGGTCCTTATACAACTTGTCTGCATCTGGAAACTAATTTTGATAAAAACTCAATTCAGGTATTGATTTAGTATTGATGGGATCATTCATAAATTACTAAGTTTACATGAACATGCTTTTCAAGTGGAAAAGTGGAAACTAGAGTAAATAATCTTTTTTTTACTTTTCCACTTGAGAAATGATGACGTCATTTTCCAGAAAAGCATGTTCATTAGGGATGCACCGGATCCAAAAATCACCGGATTCCGGATGCCGAATTTCACCGAATTTTGAATTTATTTAAATTCCGAATACCGGTCGAATACCGGACTATTTCATCTGAAAATTCCGAACACCGGATTTACACCGGATCTCAAAACCAAATTTTAAAAAATTTTAAAAATTTTAAAAAATTATAAAATAATAAAAAGACATTTCATTTATAATATTATTATTATTTATATACAACTAAATTTCGACCAAATATCGAATTTTGCCTAATTTTTGTTGTTTTTTAAAAAAAAAAAATTAAAAAAAATAAATTTTCTAAAAGACAAAAATTAGGCAAAATTCGCCAATTCGGTATTTGGTCGAAATTTTTAACAATTCCGAACCGGATATTCGGAACCAGAACATTGAAATTTCCAAATATCCGAATACCGAATATTTTTATTTTCAGCCGGATTACCGGACACCGAATCCGAATCCGGATGTCCGGTGCATCCCTAATGTTCATGTAACTAAAGTAATTGATGGTACCACCATTGGGGGGACACTTTCCAACTGTGAGGATCGTTTGTGAGCCATCCAGAGTAGATGTCAATTAGCCAAGGTGGTCTCAACTCGTGTTTACACATCGCTCATTGGGTTTTTTTAAGCGAAAATTGGCAAAAAATTAAGCGAAAATCGGCAAAAAATTAAGCGAAAATCGGCAAAAAATTAAGCGAAAATCGGCAAAAATTGTTAAACAGACATCAAGATTGTAATTACACTATGTGCATTCGAAAGGTCACTTTAAACTTGTTTAAATCATTTAAACTATACTCTATTTATTATTTCGTGCGCGAAACTCTCATTAGTTAATGACCTATATTGTACTGAAAGTATACTGTATATTGTGGTATCTTATTTTAATCCTCTAGTCGATCCGAAAAATCATTTTTCGTAGCCAAAAAATGTGCGCAACAATACAAAAATCCAAATGTAAATAATTTTTTAAAAATATTTTACAAGCCTTTTCATTTGTTAACAATGGCATGCACATTTTTGGACTACAAAACAAGATTTTTCGACTCAGCTCAACTAGAGAATTAAAATAAGATACCACAATATATACTTTCGGTACAATATAGGTTATTAACCAATGGGAGTTTCGCGCACAAAATGATAAATAAAGTATAGTGTTAATTGCTTTTAGTTATATTATAAGAATTTGGAACTGCAAAACAAGAGGAAACCATCGTGAATTTTTTATTGGAAGATTCCATAGTAGATTAATCTTTTAATTTCATTTAGGAAATTGGAATTGAAGGAATTGCATCACAACTTCTTCTAGGACTCGATTACTCTTACGGTCTCTATTTTAAGCCAACTTGCGTTGGCGTAAAAACTGAGAGAATTGTCGTCATCCACAACAATTCGCCCATAACGGTCAAGTAATGCGGCGAATACATTTCTAACATCTGGCAAACTAAATCGTTCATCGTTTAGCTACCACTGGACCGTCAAATCTCTCTATGAAGATGTTTTAACCGTGGAACCACTCGAGGGAGTCATTTCGCCGCACGGCATTCAACGCACGCGGTTTTACTTCAGCCCCCAAAAAAGAATTCGATACACGCTGAGCGTGCCCCTGACCGCCACTTCCGAGGGGACGTTTGGAATGATAGTGCAGAAGCAGCAAGAAATGACCGTCATCGGAGAGGGCTTTTCAGCTAGTCTCAAAGCGGAGCCGAAAAATCTGGACATCGGCGCGTTGATAGTCGGCACGCTCAAGACTGAGAAATTGATGTTGAAAAACACGAGTTATTGCGGCCTGCACTTCAAATTGAGCATCGAAGAATCTGGGACCAAGTTAACTTGCAAGGCTGATGAAGGAACAGGCAGACCATTGTGTCTTTTTTTGGGCGACAAAAGAAATGGTTATTTTTTAATGATCAGATTTTATTGACGAGCCCGGAAATAGGGGCAGCGCCACTTATACTTTTACTTTTAAATACTATTATGTGTTTGATATTTTGGGCAAACCTCTAGTTAACATCATTTATTGTTTTAATACAATTTATATTTTGATTCATATTTTTTTTTATTGTTTTCAATGTTTTTAATTTTTACTTTAGATGTGTGTGCTCATTTGCCGGCCAGATGCGACCGCGTGATCGATTTTAAAGTAATGCCGCATCAGCACGGAGACTATACTTACAAGATTTATTATCAGAAGTTGGCGTCTGTTGATGATGAGGAATCGTATTTGTCGGAAACTATTCTCTTGTGCAATATTTATATGAATGGTACCCATCCAATTCTTCAAGTAGTGGAGGCGAGGTTTTTAGGGAGTGCGACTTGCGTGCGCAGGGATCGCGCTTGGGAGTTGTTGTCTTTGGAAAAGTATTGTGCCCTCGATTGTGGTTTGCAACGTATTTTTCTTTTTTCCATCGTTTTTCTAGGTTAAATGAGTATTTAGCGAGTGAGCCCAACTATGATAATAAAATTGGGCAGTTAGATGAAAGGTATTAGGAGTAAAGCGTTCTTCCTTTTTTTTAAACACACATTCGTAAACTTTATATAATTTTTCTAGTCTTTTCCCACTGATTGATTCTATGCAGCCATTGAACAAAACTGTTAAAAACATTGATTTTCATATCCCGCCAGCTTCAGTTGGTTCTCCTCCATGTACTTTAATCCTTTTTCTAAAAAATCCAGGACATGTTGAATGCCATTGGTAAAATTATAAAAAATAAATAAATACACATATAAATATTTTTTCTTCAAAAATTTAGGAATATTTGGTATCCATGGGAACAGAAGGTTGATGTCGAAATTTGGGCTCACACCGGGCTTTATTTAAAAACCGAAATAGACGAAGTTTGTTAAATCCCTTAATCCAGTAAATTCCATAAAGGGTTTACGACATCACAGTTTTTATTGGTCCATTGGATCAAGCATCATTTAAAACCCTTAAATAATTTTTCAGCGATTTTTTGAAAAATATTTTTTGGTTAAAACCTAATGTTGAAGTTGTGAAAACGAGCAGACGACAATATTAAAAAATGAGCGATTAAAGCGAGACCAAATCGAGAATTTGCACAATTGTTACCAGTTGTGATGTATACCCAAACATTTAACATGGGGGATACTATCTGTGGCATCAGAAACAGCGATGCAACAAGGTCCCTCACTAAGCTCAAATATGCTGTTTAGGATACAAAATAATTTTTTAAAGGTGTTCTGATAACTTTAAAAAATAAAAATTATTTCAGCCATTTTAAGAAGTGGGAAACATTATCCAGTCATAATATTTTTGATGTCGTAAACCCTTTAAATAAATATTTTTTATTTTTTATGTTTCTATATATAGGGGAGAATGAAAGACGATAAATTAATTCAAATTTTTCCAAAAAAAGGCCGCCTGTTACCGGGAGAAAGTCAATTTCTTACATTCGTTTATACACATCTATATCCCAGTCACAACATTTTGCCAGTACGCTTTTGCTTGCACAGCGGTGTTGATATAATGGTAAATATAAAATAAAAAAGTGGTTTACATCCCTGGGTAAACTAAAAATAAAAAACATTGTTTAACAGGTCACTATCATTGCTGAAACATTCGAAAAAAATATCTCGCAAGTTTATTTTCCATTTTCTGTACACAAATTTACTCCAATTTCTTACGGATTCAATGAAGGAACAGTTGTGGTAAACATTATATATATTTTATATAACGATTGTTATATCGTATTCCCTCGGAAAGAACGGCTTGCCGGATAATGGCGAGTCTGACCAGGGACCATCTGACCATTTGATTATTAATTGGCCAGTTGTCTAATTGTCACAAACTGGTCAGACTCGTATTACCTGCATGCCGTTGTTTCTGAGGGAATGCGGTACTAAAAAATACGTACATTTCCAGAGTTACAATATTCCCAATCACAGTGATGCAGCAGTTAAACTTCGCTTAGATGTGCTACCACTTAGAAGATTTCAAAAAGTTTATTTTAAAAGAAAAAGATAGAAAAATATTCAAACATCAGTAAGAAATCTCTATTCCATAGATCCATTACAGTCACCCTGTGATAGACTGTCTTACAAGACGGCTAATCATCCAACCTGGCGAGTATCTGTCTGTGCTGTGGCAAATATGGCCACTTGAAGCTAGAACCTATCAAGTGAATATTTTTCCAATTAGTCATCGCCCTGTAGACGGGACATAACCCTTCGTCCAAAGACGTCCTTTGTTTTTGTGTCCTGTAGACAGGATAGCTCTGTAGATGGAATATTTTGGACGTTTTTTGGATCGTCCCAAGGGTGTCCCGTCTACAGGGCGTTTATTGTGCTTTAAATTGTTAATCATCAAATTATACACAAATAGGTTGACATTCCCATCAAATTTGACAGCGATAGCCAAGTCCGCACTTTGACATTACTTGCGCCAACATCAGTGACGCCAGAGCCTATACCAAACACCGAAAAACCCTCGATGGTTTTGACAGCACAACCGGCAGTTTTATCACACGACAGGATTTCATTCGGGCATGTACCAGTTTGCGGTAAACTACACAGGATGCTTTTCATCACTAATAACTCACCTTTGCCCATCAAATTCGAATGGTACATGCCGTACAAATTACTCAGACAAGTAAAAAAAAAAAAATTAACAAAAGTAGAAAACTTCAGATATTAACAAAACCTTCACCGTTTAGAGAATTATATTTGAACCAAAGATGGGTCTAGTTGCGCCGAATAAATCGTGTATTTGTCAAGTGACACTCATGACTGGACACACGCCTGCCATTTATGATATTTATTGCCATGCTGAAGTAAAACTAATTTGAACTGATCTACTTGGAGTGTAATACAGGTAGAACCACAGTTTAACGAACAAAAGTTTATTATATTGAAATATTCAAATAAAAACGTTAAAACCGGGTTCGTTAAAACGTGGTTCTACCTGTAATATTAATAAATAAATAAATCCCGATATGCGTTAGGTGATGAGCATTAAAAGCAGTCAAGCTATACAAAAACCAAGACAAGCGAGAAACAGTATTCAGGCAGTGAATGTCGACAACATGTCGTACAACGAATCTATGGATACCTTTAATGTTCATTTGGAATTAAAAGCTGAAACTCACATGTTGGACGATTTTTGGCTTTATTTCCCCGAACAAACAGATTCTTTTTTCATTCAAAGGTTCATTTTATATATTTATTTATTTTATAAATTTGTAATTTTATAAAATGTCTAGACCGCGAGTGCGACCGCAGAAAGACGAACGCCTCTCGGCCAAGAAGGGCCAAATGGAAATGGAACAGGAAACTATGGAAGTGTTGTTTGAAACAATGACGACTATTTTGTATAACGCGCTCAGCGACGCAGATTTCACAAAAATGGTTCTCTCTGCTTGCGAAGATCCTATACCTTATTATTCGCAAATTGTAAATAACAAAGATGGCGTTAGAAGTGAAACAATGACTAGTCGAGCGTCTTTAATGTCGGCCGATAGTTTCGAAACCAGTTATTGGACCCATGCTAAAATTTTATCGCGGCAGAAATCAACGATTCAGACACCGAAAGTGAAATCTCTCATGACTGACATATTTGTTAAGTTAAACAATTTTGTTGATTTCCATAAATTCATTTATCTGTTTCTATATTATAGAATGAGACATATGTGCCTGCTGAAATGAAAACGTAGATACCGTATAATTTTTGTTTTGTTAAGGAAAATATAAAATTTAATATTTTTTTTAGATTTCCAGAAGCAATGATTGCTGTCCACTCGGTCTTGGAGGCAATGATTTGGACTATCCTAGATGAAGCCTATAAGAAAGAATTCGTTATTTATTCTCGACCTCGTGTTCTCAGTTCCCCACTGTCTTAAATCTTTGTCAATGAAGTTTAATAATTTTCGGTTTTGTTTTTACTAAAGCATCAACACCGTTTCAGTGTGTTGTACATTTTAATATGTAGGTGTTTCTAATGTGGACAGTCCCAGTTATGCTCGTAAGGGTATATTAAATTTATACAAAAAATTTATACAAAAATTAAGAAAAACAAAGTTTTAATGTTTTGACAACAATATACCGTATATCACGACTTCACAGATAATTTTTTGGCATTATATTAGTCGAATTCACGCATTGCTGCCGAGTTGGAATTGGCGTCAGCATATTCAACTACTTTCAATTTAAAGTCAGCTTCATACGAATTTTGAGTTCGCTTACGTTTGCATCCGAGTCATCTTGAAATTAAAGTTATGAATGCAGACTGATATCGTATCATGAGTTCATAGCCTATTCAACGTTAAGGATATGATCACGTTACAGAATTGACAATAATTTGTCAATTTCGTATTCATAAAAAAAAATTTTTGACTCGGGTATAAGTCGAATTAAGATTTGGTCCAAAAATTCTCGGCTTATACCCGATGATGTACGGTAGCTATTATTCGTTTATTTATATTTTTCAGGAGCTGTTGTAAATCAATATTTTCAACGGTTCTTTATCAATCATTAAGTGGAATTGCCAATTTTTATATCAGTTTTTTGAATTTTTTATTTACTATTCCAAATAAAACTCTAAAAATTAAAATTTAATATTTAAAACATTTAAATTATGCAAAAAATGCTATTTTTGCGGTGGAATTAATTCATATCCATCGACTGATCCACCATTGGTTAGCAAGTAACTCGCGAACGACTCAATTGGCTTCCTCTTCTTCACAGTTACAATTGAATCTTCAGTTATTTTCAAAAAAAGCGATTTAGCCACACTACAAAAAAGAAAAATGTCAAATTACATTCAGAAATTATTTCTAATTTGATCATCATACCTGCAAATCGATTCTCTTTCAGTCGCAGAAAAATTGGTTGAAAGCACAACCGATTGCATTTTATAGGACTCAGAAAACTCTTTGAGAATTTCTTTCACACGAGCAATATCCACTTCTGATTCAGATAAAACATCATCTCGCTTTATTTCGATATCGGGAAATGTTTTCTTCACCTAAAATACAAAAATAATTATTAAGGATGTAGGTAGTTATTAAGGAAAGGGGTATTGTTCTAGTGCCAATTGTTATCCCTTAAGATTCAAGACTATGGATTTAAGTCGATTATAGAGAATTACGGTTTCAGTATAAATATCAACTTATTAGGATAAAAATAGAAGGTATGTAATTAACTTTTTTTTAGACTATTTTAGTTAAAATTGGATGTTATTAATAAATATTACATTTTTTTGTAGCCACAAATCGAATTTTATAGATAAAAATTGGAACTAAAAACTGGAATTTGTAAGTAAAAATTGCAATTTTTAACTTGCAATTTGAATTTTTTTAAAATTTCTTCACCCAACAACCCAATCCAAAACAAAAACTAAAAAATATATTACCACTATTGTATAACATCGCCTCTTTAACTTCTCCAAAACTACTTGAACCAAACTCCCAAACGGCTCCTCTCCCTGACACTTCACTGCCGCTACAAAATCTGATCCTAACGACATTGTCGACACCCTAAAAGAAAACAAAACGCATTTAAAACAAAAAAAAAAAAAACCAATAACAAAAATAACTCAATCTCACCCTTTGTAAACTTTAAACACCAAACTCGCATTACTCATCTCCGCCGAATAATTCAAAACCTTCCCCGCATCAGTCCCCACGCCATCGAACAAAACAAAATCAGCCGCGCACAACACCGGTTCGCAAACCAAATCAACTCCATTCTTCAATTCCGCCTCATCAACGCTCGAAGCATCAATTCCGTTCCCCTTCTCGATCAACTTCTCAATTTCCGACATGAAACCGTGAAGCGCCTGAGCCCGCGCTTTGTTCTTGTTCTGCTCAGTCCCGCTGCATACGGCGAAACCATTCAAATCAATTACGCATTTCGTAGATTTCTCCACCCGGTCGAACGTTACGTGCTGCTTGACCCGTAATCCACTGGTCTTAGCGCACGAATAAATCTTCGTAATCAAATTATCGGTTTCCGCTTTAAAATCGAAAAAAGCGCTCTTAAAAGCGATTAATGATGGCAGAAGTTTCAGTATGTCGACGTCTTTTGCTTGAGTGATTGGTGGGACTAGACGGACGAAGAGCGGGTGTTTAGGCTTGCAATGTTTCAGGTTCGATTTGGAGTCTAGGATCAATTTGATTAGTTTGTCACAAGCCATTTCTTTAGTTGTTCCTTCCGATATTAAGAATTCTTCGACGATCAGTTGGGATTTTTCGGTGTTTGTGTTCCATTTGAAGGTGAAGTCGCATTTTTTCAGGTAGAATTCAACGATTTCAGGTAAATTTAGCTCGGTGTTGTGAATTTTGTTTAGGTATAGACGTTTGAATTGGGATAAAAGTGATGATACTTCGTCGTAGAAGGGGCCCTTTGATTGTAAGAAGGCCACGACTGATGCAAATTGATCCGTTTTTGAAATTTCGGTTGGTTTTTCGTTTATTTTTGGTTCTGTTGCTATTTCTTCGGCTAGTTTAGCCTTCTTGTTTGTAGTTGGTGATTCTAAAATGCGAAAAAAATAAAATATTTTCGTTTTAATATTTTTTTTTTTCAGTTTAAAATATATTTATTTTAGTTTTTTTACCCTGTTTGTTATCGTTAGTAAACTTTCGCTTGTTTCTATTTTTTTCGTTCTGGTCATTTTACTGGTTTTGCGTCTTAATAGGCTTAGAATAACACGTGGCTAACACGAATCAACGTGGTTTACTTGATTTAAATTTTAAACAAGGATTTGATTCTTTGGTTATTCAGTGAAACACTAAAATAAAAAATAATAATCGTTAAAAAAATAAAAATAAAAACAAATCACAAATAAATACTAACAAAATTGTAGCTGGTGCCGATGCACGCTGCGAACAAACCGAAGATAGCGCTAAAGCGAGTAGATGGCAAGGTATACGGTTTTCTCTCAACCTTGGTAGAGGGAGTGTTTTTCGGCGCTGTTCGCTCGTGTCGGGTTTTCGATACCTCTGCTTGGTCACGTTGTGTTTGTCGAAATTTGTGCTTCGTGCTTCCGCCGCAATCTTCAGGAAGTCACGGAAAACGACCTTATTTGTGGAGTCCGAGGACTAACCGACATTGGGGCTCTCACCGTTTTTGAAATAGGAATAAATAATTTATTTACTTGTAAGTGGAAAAAAAATAATTAACATTTTATTTCTTTTTTAATACACAACCAGCTACAACTCAACGAATTGACGATGTCTGTGTTGGGTTTCGAGGTGAGGGGAATGTGCATTCCCAAATCCGTTCGCTGGAAGACCGGATTAACATTACGAGGTTCCTATGTAAAAATTAAAAAAAAAAATTAAATTAAATTTTATAATTAAATTAAAAATCAATTACCAATAATTCGATTTGACCGTCGACTCGAAATGGCACTTGTTTACACGTCCGCCATTTCGCGAATAATTCTAGCAGTTGGTCTTTTCCACGGAAAACATAACTAGAATTCGCCCACACGTTCCGGCTCACCACTGATGCACCCCAACCACTGCTGAAAGCTGCATACAAAATAAACGGATCATCCGGCCATCTAAAAAAGATTTTTAAAGAATAGTAGAATACTAATAGTGAGTTATTGATTGATTCTTCAGATTGTATACGCACAAACTCTGGGTGATGAAAACTTGACATTTGTTTTTAATGGATTCTTTGAGTTTTAGTCGTTTTTTTCCAATGATTAAAACATTCTTCTCCTTCCGAATCAAGTGTTCGACGAGACTGGACAAATCGCCGCCGACTCCGATGCTCGTGGCATCGAGAATGATGTCGTACGGTGCGGTTCGCGCCATTAAACCCGCGAAATCGTGCAGTTCCAACTCAAATTCGCATTTGAGGAATTTATTTTCGCCATTTTTTACCATCGCGAGTATCGTATTGCTCAAAAATTTGAATTCCGCTTGATCCAACGATAATTTCTGTAGATTCGTCTTGCAATTGCTGCAGTATCCGAAATGCGTTTGCATGCTCACATATTTCGCATCGAATCCTTTCATTTCAAAGTAATTTCTCACTTTTTCGGCCAATTCGCTTGTTAACGTCATTCGAGTATTCTGCAAGTAGTCTAAAAAATCATTCATTTTTGATTCGTCGAGTTCGCACACTTCCAACCACTCGTGGACCGTCCGACACGAAGGGAAACGTTTTTCGCGCGCCATTCGCTCTAGCACAGCCAAACCAACGTCGATTTCGCCTTTAGCGAAAGCCGTTTGCACCAGCAAATCGTAACGACGGGTCGGCGGTCTGCCGAGCTCCTCGAATTTCTCCAGCAAGTTTATCATTTCGTGCCAGTGATTTGTATTTGAGAGAGCGACCGAACAGAAATCTGTCATTGCGACGTACGACGGGTACAGTTCGCGGAGTTTTTCATATGAATTGTAGACGATTTGGTCTCCGGTCGCACTTTCGGCGCACATCTGCAAGAATTGCGTCAATAACTTCGGGGTCGGTTGCGTTTTTTCAACGTCGAGAAATTCAATTAGAGATTTCGCGCCAATTAAATTGTTATCGCGATGCAGTATCTTCATTATGTATCCGGCGAAACCTGTTTCGGAGATTCCCGCATCGCGAATAACTATCGATTTAATTTTATACCATTCGTGGAGCGTGTAGAATTTCTTCTCTTCGATTAATTTGTGTATGAAATCGCCTTTTTTCAATCTCGATGCGGTCGCGAAGAATTTCTTCATTTTACTATTTCGACCACCTGTCGAAAGATGTCGCGCCGATCTACTCGAGGCCTATTTTAGAGCAGAAAAGATGATAATTTGGTGGAAAGTCCGTCGTTTGATGCGGTTCACCGTTCCTTATATCGAAGAGCAGAAAGCCTACAGATGGGAACGACGACTACGCTTTCTCTATATATTTTTCGCCTGGAATGGATTGGCAGCGTGCATGTACTATACGTATAAGAGAAAGCAGGATCCTAATTACAAAGAACCTGACTTGACCAGAAGTAACTTTTTTTTTATCGAAATAATTTTGAAAATAAATAATTTAATTAAATATTTTCAGACGAACGGTGGGCGAAATTAGTTCACGCAGAGAATCCTACCTATGTGCGAATCAAGGGATTTACTAACGTCGAAATGTGGACGCAACAAGAACTGCGGGAAAAACGTCTCGCAGAAGAACGTCTAGCAGAAGAAGCGAAAGAAAATGTCGAAAAATCAAAAATGTAAAAATTTATTACAACAAAAATAGATGTACAAAAATAAAAATATGTAGATAGGGTTTTTACGGAAAATTATTATTTTTCTCGCGGTATATCAGACTTTAGTCTCGTTTTGTTCGATTTGTTGTTTCTCTAAAAGACGTCGCTCCATCTCGCGCATGAGCCCCAAACGATAACCTTCGTAACTCATAACGATGTCTTCTAATTCCTGTTTGTACAATCTTTGTAACATGGCCTGAAACGACTCGAGTTCGGGCAATCGAAACAATTCCCACTGCGAAAAATAAAATCAATGAGTTTATTTTCAATTTATTTACAAATAAATTAAAAAATACTTTGAGTTTGTGGTCGCTTCCTTGGTGCGCTTTTGAATAAACGGCTAACCAATGCGGGATCTCTTCGTTCAAGTACGGATTCGGCGGTACCAATACGTTTGGTTGATGGAAATCGGTGTGCAAAGGCGCGGGACGGCGATTGTACTGTTGAAACTCCGGGTACAACGGCCGCTGCATGTATCGTGGTGCGCATGGGTGCTCATATTGCGCTTGCCGCGTGATGTGACTGCAATGTGATTGCGAAATTTATTTTATTTACTTATATATTCAAATATTTTTATTACTTGACGTAATAAATTCCGAAGTCTGGATGCTCAACGCGTTCCCAGCCAGTTGGAAGACCCTCTTTCTCCAACGGATGGCTCCAATGTGTTGTTTTTGTGTTGTGATCGATATAGTATTTGCGTCCACGTAGGGTATAATCGACCAACCAGCCGGGCGGCAGAGGAAGATCTTTTTCGTTTTCTGCGCTCGTGTACAGTCGTTCTCGTTGATGCGCATAGTGGCTGCGAATATGCTGATGGTACATGTGAATTTGATCGTTTTCGTCCAACTGGTACAGCGGGTCGTGGTGTGGTTCGAATCGTTGCGAGTGCTCCTCCGTTTCGTTCGGATAATAATCTAATTTTTCATTTAATTAGAATTAAATTAGTTAAACTTCGTGTTGTTTTACCCGGGTTGTATCTTTCTGACGTATAAGGATTGGCGAAGGTCTCCTCGCTCGATTTCGACTGGTGGAAACGACTATTTATTAAATAATAAATAATAAAATCATAAATTGATTTGATTTAGTAATTTGAACTTGATTTTTCGAGGTGTTTTTGCATCGGCTTTAAGGAAATTTGAATTTTGTGCTTTTGTGTTGGCATATTTTTGTGCGATGCTCGCAGGATGCGACGACACTTCAGCTCGATGATGATTCCGGATATTTTTATTCTCGTTTGACCACACACTCAAACCTAAAAATTAAATAGTTAGATTAAATTTAAAAAGATATAAATCGTTGGTTTATACTAGGAATTTCTGGTGGCGTGTCTTTCTTCACATATTTTCCTACGACTCCTTCGCTGATGCCTTTAGTGTCCTTCTTCCTGGACAACATCGCTTTAGTTAAAGCGCCGACTAGCGACAATAGTTATCAACTACTAAAATAAGAATTTTAGTATATGCAATATCCCAAGAGCTAAGGAGATTATCAGAGTTTTCTTGGAAGTAAGATCACGAGTGTCCGCAATTTAGTTTTAATTATAGGTACGTTAATACGTTAATAAGGTACAAAGACTGTTGACTCCATTTTTTAAAATATTTATTTTTTAAATTACATTTCACCATGGCAATAACGATAATAAAAACTATTTTTTAATTTTTATTATTCTTTGTCTAAATTAAGGAATGCGTGATTTGACATAAACAAATAGAAAATAATTGAAAACGGTTCAACGACTAGATGAAAGTTCATTTTGTTTGACTTCCGGATAGGTGGGGAAATCTGCAATTTGCAACTTATTGGTTGCTTTAAAAGATGGGTAGAGGCCCTGCTGCTTAGTACGCCTGTTAATGCCCTTAGAGTAGCCGTCCCAGTGGTTGCCGGCGATTCCGATCACGTCACCAGCCATTAATTCGAGTTCGTTTGATGCTTGCGATTCGTGCGAGTAGATCACCCGATGATTGTGAGCATTTTGTCCTCCAAAATAATAAATATCGTCCAAAGAACGGAAATTTGAGGCTGCATTAGGATTAACGGTTTGCATGATCTCGTACGCGATACGACATACCTGAAATAAATTCATTTGATTAAAAAAAAAAATAAAAACTGTAATTTTTTAGTTACCTGGGATGAAAAAGTGCAAACTAAGTAGTCACTCATTGATAAAAAGTGAACGTCTAAAATGATTCCTCTTAAAGATGAATCGGTGTAGCGGGTTGCCATCGCGGCACTTTTCGCTATATTTGGATCGCCGATAAATTCGAATCCGGGAAAACTATGCATAAAAATAAAATTAACAAAAAGTCCTGAATATTTTTATGCATTAGTATGTGCCCTAAGTGCAACAATGCACTAATTAGTTACAAAAAGGCACTTCTAGCTTCAAAAATGCCCTTTTTAGCTTCAAGACTGCCGTTTTTTCAGACTAAACAGTAATTTTTTATGCATAGAAATCCTATTTTTAGGTGTAACAAAGCATAAAAATCTTTTTTCGATGTAACAATGCATAAATCTTTGTATTGTGGATTCCTAGGGCCGAGTTCAAATTTGTTCGGCCCAAATTTGCGCGTCGCAAATTTGCGCGTGTTAAATCCGCTCGTCGCAAATTTGTGAGTTGCAAATTTGCGCAGTCTCAAATTTGCACAAATTAAAAAAAACAAAAAAATTAAATTAAATTTGTCTTAATTCCGCGCGGTCTCAAATTTGCGCAAATTTAAAAAAAAAAACAAAAAAAAATAAAATTAAATTTGTCTCAATTCCGCGCGATCTCAATTTCGCGCGGTCTCTCCATAACACGCTAATCTTTTGTTTAAATTAAATTTTGTATTTAGAAATTGTAATTTTTAAAAGTTTAATTCATAATGTATATATATAAGCCTGATCCACAGAAAGCAACGATCAGTAAAATGCATACTCCGCGAATCTACATCAAAAGAGCGATTTTGAAGGTGCTGGTGTTTGTAGCATTTGTACCGTAATATTAATATTGTTTGTAATAGCGGTTCTAAACCTGTGGTGTGCGTACTCCTCGTGGTATACCACATCATGCCATGTGCGCGAGTATCCACCCAATTAAAACTGCATTGTAGTAAAAACTGGGTGGTCAGTAACGAGGAGGAGGAGGACGAACATAAGTTTCTCCCGCCCTTCACAATAAAACGATAGTTGTGCGACTATTTCCCCAGTCCGCCTTCCGAGGATTCGTATCCCGATTCGTACCAGGACAACTCTTCGTTCCACCAGCCTGTTCTATGAGCTCGGATTCACGACATGACTCCAGTGACCAGTTGTATCAGTCGTCATCGCGTCATGAACATCGTGAACATCGTGACCGCCACGACAGACATCAGGACTCCAAAGGGAAAGTGTAACCCAAAGAATATACTCATAAATAATATAAGAGAAAATATTAAAACAATCCCTGCCAAATAACATAACTTAATAACAGGGTCCTCTAAAAACATCTCCTTTGCATCCCGAGTGGAAAAGAAATCAATTAATTAATTAATTAGCACGAATTTGAGACCATTTTAATTTTACTTTTTTAATGATTTTTAATCAGCGCGGATTTGGGACTGCGCGAATTTAAGACCGCGCGGATTTGAGACCTTTTTAATTTCATTTTTAATGTTTTTTAATCTGCGCGGATTTGGGACCGCGCAGATTTGCCACCATTTTAATTTCAGTTTTTAATATTTTTTTATTAATTTTTAATTCAGCGCGGATTTGAAACTTTGAAAGTTTCGCGCAAATTTGATCCGCGCAAATTTGATCCGCGCAAATTTGATCCGCGCAAATTTGATCCGAGCAAATTTGACCCGGGCCGGATTCCCTTGGTTCCTCAGGATCCCATTGTTTGTTATTAATTATTTCTTTTTTAAGGTGCAGCAATGCATAAGAAATATTTTTTTAGGTGCAACAATGCAAAAAAATCGACTTTTTGTGTCCTAAAATTTGGCCCAATTTGATTTTAAATTGTAATTTTTCACCTTCTCTTGGCCTCAGCAAATACATTCGGATCATCAGACGCAAGATAAATCCTTCTTTCCGTCACGTTTTGCCTCAACGCAAGCTGCTGATAAAATTCTCCTGCATGCAACATATACTCGTGAAGTTTATGAAAAGCCGCTTCAGTTCCAACTTTGTCCGTGCGTCGAACGTGAATTCTAAAAAAAAAAAAAAAAAAAAAAAAATATTTTTAATTTCAAAATTATGTAAAAGTACCGTATAAGTCGAAGATTTTTGGGCCAAATTTTTTATTTTATTATTTTTTTTTTTTAGTTATTTTTTTATTTTATTTTTTAATACATAAAATGGCTATTGACCCTCGTATAAATCAAACCAAATGAAAATAAAATAAAAAAATAAAATTTAGGGGGTCGATTTATACACTTTTTGACCCGTTTTAAGTCAGGGTCGACTTATACGCGAGTATATACAGTATCAATTATTCCATACCCGACGATGGGTTTTTTAAAACCGAGTTTGTCCGTCATTTCGTCTATATTTGCCTGCAAATTCGGTTGCGGGCGTAATAAATACTTAAGAAATTGCCCGACCCACCACACGATCGGATCGCCATGCAGTCGCTGCATGCGCGCGGCCAAATCGCGCGGAATCGCCAGCGGTAAATAGTCCGGCCGCGGTGAAATGGAATCTATTATGGGCAAATCCAGCACCTGCGCGTCACCGTAGCCTGGCCACATGGCACTCCCCACCCCCATCGTCGACGTGCAGGAGTCGCTCACAGGTTTGAACACACTCTCCCAGCCGTCCTTGTTGTAGCGCCATCCCTTGGAATTGAGGATCAGGGTCCGGCCCGATCCGTATGCCACGATGAAACAGTACACGACATGGTGGATCTGACAGCCGTAGCCGCAGCCTTTGTTCAAGTTACAGTTGAGTTTTTTTGCATTTTTACAATCTTTTGGGTTCTGAAATTCAGAAAAATGTAATAAATTTATGAATCGTTAACATCAAGCAAAATTCCCTTAAAAAACGTCAAAAGTCTGTCTAAAATGCGTTAATAACACAAAAAAATGTTAAAAAATGTTAAGGAATACAAATATATTTCACAATTATCAGCCGATCATCATTTGATACCTGAAGATAGTGCAGGCGGCGTTGAATTAAATCGCTCAACGATTTCGCTTCCCGCTCGCGCCATTCACCCAGTCCGTCGATGTTGCTCAGTGTCGCTAGGTCGTTTAAAATAACCCTTTTGTATTGCGTTTCTAATCGGATCATTTTGTCCATTTTTATTTTCGTTTTATCATCATCCATCTTCGTTTTCAACACTTTCAATTCGTTTTTCGTATACAGCCACATTTCGTTCACTTGATTTATGATTCGGCGTCGGACGTTCTCAAACTGAGCGCTTGGATCGCATACGGTATTCGTCGAACCACCTTCAAAAAAAAAAAAAAAAAACTTAAATTGACAATAAAATCACAGAGCAATATCTTCACAGATTATATAATCTGTAGTATCTTGGCTTTTTGCATCCCTGGCCAAGATAAATGAACAAGAGTAACCAAAAAGTATTTGGAAGTTCAAAAAGTAGTTTCATTCAATTTTAAACACGCTAATATAGTTTTTGGACTCAAACCACAGCATTTGCCGGAATATCCAACCTGTTATTACAACACGAAAAAAATTATAATATTGATAAAATTACTTTCGGCTTTGTGCAACAATTCATTGGCCTTGTTCAGTTTTTCATGCAAATCGTCTAGTAATTGATCTTTCGATTTATCCACGTCAACAATCCTAAAAAATATAAAACAATATGAAACAATTAATTCAGTTTCGGACTTTCGGTTTCGAATCCTAATTGATGATACGGTATTTAATTTTTAATACTTGAATTCTAAAAGAATAGCCCTGAGTTCATCGTTCTGCCGTTTGAGTACTTCTAATTCGTTCATGGCTTTGGTGAGTCGCCTAGTGATGTGTTCGTCGTTCTCGTTACTGTGTAAAATTGGTCCCGTCATTAGAAGGATGATGATCAACCACACGGCCAGAAGCACCACGATCGCCTTTCCCACACCCACAGCCATGCTATACACAGATATTAAGAAAAATTAATATTTTTTAATTTTTGTATTTGTTTTGTTATTTATTTTTTACCTTGTAATGCTAATCACCCTTAAGTAAGATATGTTGGTTGTTGGCAACACTGCGGAGACGGCATTTCGCCAATTCTCGTTTCAGCTTTGAAAATCATAGTGGAGAGAAACGTAAGCGCAACTTTCGACGGCCGCAGCTGCATTTTCTCTCCTCGATTGACCCGTGTGCCAGGCGCGAATAATCGATGCGAAAACTGAAGAGAAAAGTCAAAATAGAGTTTGAAAATGTTTTTGTTTTTTGAATGGGTGAATGGGATATGCAATGACATGATTGTTCAGGATCTGGAATAATAGTATTTCGCGAATATTAGCTGTTGAAAATTAAATTTCTTGTCATGACTTACGAGTGACGCCACCTGTCGCGCAATCGTGCCATACTTAGTATTCAGTCTAAGTCTTCGTTTCGTATCTTGAACTTTTAGTGATATGTAAATGTATTTCCTGTGATCTAGCACGGGAAATAATAAAAAAAACAAGTAAACTGGTTATAGGAAATAGGGATTATTAAGGTAGAGTATGGCAATATATTGTAGAGAGAATATCGAAAATAGCCTCTCATCAAGGAGCAAATTTAATACTCATGATGCAACCCACATGTATTCTTGGAAGAATAGGTACTTTCAGAGGGATTTACTCGGTGATTTATGTATGATTGGTTACATACTCATTTTTTTTTATAAAATTTATATCATGTTGATTTAAATTTTATAAAAAAAATGAGTATGGCTCGGGAGCAACCCAAAAAATTCAGAATTGCTATATGGTAGCATTTTTGTAACAATAAAACGTACCTTTTTACAGCACCAAGACATTATTTTGAGTTATGATTTTTTATTTTTTAGCGTTTGTATTGAACAAGCAAAAAGGGCAAAGTTCTGGATAATGTCATAAAAAACCAGCCACAACATCTGTAATTAGCGTGTCAGCCAGGACCAGAAGTACTAAAACGATGAAGTAGATGAAGGGTTTACGAATTTTTTGCTGCTCTTTGCCAATGGAATTTATCCAGTTACTCGCTGGGTTCTCCCATCAATTAACAAAACTCGTTCTATATTAGGGATTCGCTGTGTGGATTTGGAACCTTTAAAATGCGAAAGTAAAAAGAGTTCCAGAGGCAAAACTTTGCTAAACAGTAGTCCCCATTAGCAAATAGTTATTTTTTTACACGGTAAGCCTCACTTTGTTTATGCATCTAGAGTCCTGACAATCCAATTTTTTATTCATAAATTATTATAATTTTGCTCTAAGATTCTTGTGCCACTGGAAAAAACGCTGCAAATTCAGTCTAATTTTCTAATTATTTAGAGTTTTGAACTAGTTTTTTTTAAACAGGTGACAGCTGAATGTTTGGGGTGTGCACAATACGTCAAAACTGATGAGGCAAAAATTTTAAATTGCTTGTACAATGGTCTACCAAAACCGCTCGATGCATCGGGTAATCGGGTATTGAGGCTCTCAAAGAAATCTGTCTCGAATTAATACATAGATGAAAATGGTAAGTAGCAATACAAGGTTGTACCATATAGGTTGTGCACTAGACAACGATTGTTCTTATACATGGGTGACATGACATCAATATTACCAATTTTAGTTAATGTCACATATTGGAACCAACAAACTATTAATGAACCAACAACCAAACATTTCAATCTCTAGATTTACCTATAGTTAAATGCAAAGAAGAACTTGGCGTGTAATTAGACTATTCAAAAGGGAATAATTTAATGACTCGGTTCAATTTACAGGAGGAAAGCGCATGTGCTTGTTCCGATTGTGAAGCATCATCGTCATCTAAACCTAAAACGTCTATATCTTCATCAGCGCCGGATTTAGACGTGACTGCCGAACTAAAATTAATTGCATCTGTTTTTATATTTCTATTTTTTTTTTAGGATTTTGGGGATTTTCTGGATAAATTATTATTCTATTTATTCTATCCGAATTTTGCAGTGTGCTGCAGGGAAGCGCGAAGGGAAAGTTTTTCAAAAAGTGAATTTATCATTCGAACATAAAGTCAATCGTGCTTCATACGTTTTACACAGTAGTATAAAAAGTGTTTGTTTATTGATTTTTATCCATATTATTTTTACTGATCTCAAAATGCCTCTTAGGAAATCAACGCAGACTCTGAAAAAATTGTGTCTCGAAAAAATAACCACAATTTTCGACAAAATTTACCCTTTATTATCAAGTCTCCCCACTAGCCTCATTAATGAAATATACGACCAACAAAAGCTGGAACACAAAGATCCTCGTTTTCATTTCAACATTTTCATGCATTTCGGCATGAGAGGAGAATTTAACTGTTCCTTTATGAAATATGTAAATCCCGTAGATCTCTATACGCTTTTTGATAAAATGGCTTTGATCCGTACAAAACTTAGAAAACTAATCATACACGACCAACCAATCAAATCTCAACCCGTAATCACATTAATACAACATTTACCGCAAATTCAAGTTATTGATTTCAGATACAGCGAATGGTGTTCGGATCAAGTTGTAACTACAATCGCCAAACATTGTCCACTATTACAACATTTCAACCTATCAGGATGCAAGCAGGTAACGGACAATGGACTTCTTTCATTACTCAATAGCGTAAAAATTAATAATTTAGACGTCGAAGCCACAAGTGTAACGTGCAATGGATGCTTAACCATTCTAAAAAAAATTATTATTTCTCAAAGTATTCAAAATTACTACAAGTGTTTGGGATAAGTTGTTCCAACTCTTAAAAAATGAATTTAATTCCAATCAATCATTGAGTTTTTCCTTAGAAGAGTTGCCGTTGTCGCAAAATTGGAGCGAAGATTACATGCTCGCTGCCACCAAACTTTTTCCAAATTTACGCACATTTTCCACATGTCCACGTCGATATTTTAATTTTAGTCCTCACATTGCTTTTGCACTTAACAATGCAGCAAAGAAAATAACTACCATAATCTTTGATGATATTTTCCTTGTTAATGTTAGCCTTATTGATCAGTATTGTCCAATGTTAGAGATTATGGTATTGCGACTTTGTACATTTTTAGATGGAAATAGTCAAAATACATCTTGCCATCTTGGATTCCGAAATTTAAAAAACTAAAGGTATTATACAAGAGTGACAAATGTGCCATTCCTGAATTACATTTTCAAGTGTTATTACGCAGTCGTAATATTGAAGAAATCATTTTGAGTGGTTGTCAAATGCTAACTGATAATTTTATTTCGGGACTTGTTGAAGCGAAGGCACTGCAAAAACTTACATTTTTTGTACTTGGTCAGTGTGATTCGATTAGTTTATGCTCATGTATGAAATTGCTAAATCTTCGTAGCCCTTTAAACACGCTAGGGTTTAAAGATTGTAAAAATATTAATGAATCTGCATTGAATGTGTTAAAAAGTTATATCGTAACTGAAAACTTGGATGTGGAATTATGGGATTAGCTGTCTGTGGTTTGAAGGAAGTTTGTGTTGGTTAATTGTTGGTGGTTCTGTGAATAAAACTGTATTTTAATTACAAATGAGTTTTTTTTCAAGGACACATTAAAAATTTGTCATAACAAAGAATACAATGGCTGATGGAATACATGGCCTGGAATACATATTGCAGTTGTACATGACTATTGTTTTGTATTACAAAAATACTAAATGTTTCCAAAACGAATCCAAGTTCACAGACGATCATCCAATACTTTCAAACTACTGTATTCCAGGCGCTCAAAACCTTCTAGAAAAAGAAAGATTTCTCTTTTCAAGTTGTCCCCTGCGCAGTGGTAGCGTGCTGGGCCCATTGTAACATGTGATTTATTTTACACTCAATGCCCAAACATAACGCCATGGCGTTCTAATTGTATTTGATCAATACATAAATACATAAAAGTGAAATGTTTCACTAAAAGGTGAAGTGACTACCTAGCGGTAGATGGAGGCAATGCAAATAATGATCTTGCGAACAGTTATGATAAAAGCATCCCGAAAAAGACTTTCCTGCGCTGTCCATTGCTGTCATTAGTATCGCGCTTACTCTTTGATGCCAAACGAAAAGCCAAAAAATCCTAAAAAGTATATTTGACAAAATACTCTCTTTAATTTAAAAAACAATAATTTTTTTACAAATTTTTTAAGCAATATCTGTATACAACTACTTTTGTTGCTGGTAAATAAAAAAGTTCGGTCAATTTCTATATCAAAAATCAAAACGATTGGCTCAATACGGTAGAAAAAACTTTGTATGCAAATCTAGTTGATTCTTAAAAACAATAATTACATCTTCATTCTTGAGGCATTTCGTGAGAAATTTTTCTAACAATTCACTACCAACCAAATCCAGACTGTAGAAATCGTCCATTGCGTAAACCAAGAAATTATACTTCTGACCCACACTCAACCCAATCATCAATTCACTTAAAACATCCAAATCCGTAACATACAACTGGTCAATCACTCGAAAAATCACATTTGTTTTCAAACTATTTAAGCAATATGCCCACACTTGCATCAATTGCTTCTTATACACTTTGCTCAATATTCTATCTCTTTTTGTTCCAATTTGACGTACAAACGACCAGATAAGATGAACTAAATTATTTTCTTCGATCAAAGTCACCAACGGTTGAATGACGACTGAGAAAAACTCAATCCACGGCCTAGACTCGAATAAAATACATCTTAAAATCGCTTCTGCTTCTGACGTATTTCCAGCAATACATAACAATTGTTCTTCAGTCGCATGACGCATTAAAAAATACAAAATGTCAGGATTTAATACCTCCTCTTTATTTTTAAACAGCAAATGATAATTTCTTCTTTCTGTTGTCATTTTGGACCAAAAATAACCCGCAGCTAAATCAAAGCCACATTTGTAGGCAAAATCAAATTGGTCACCTATTGGCGATTGGTATTGATAATCAGGATCATCTTGGCCGAACCGGTTAAAGCGACAGCGGTTTATCCAAAAATCAGACAATAGTGCGTGTACTTTGCAATTGTTCTGCGTCATAAAAATTTGGAAATCGTTTTTGATATTCATAGGAAGTTGTGTTTAAAGATCAAGGATGTGATCGCGTAAACATAAAATGCAAGCCAAGTTGAATAGACTGCCATTTTGTTGCAATGTTTGGTTATGCAAAAGTAATTCAAATGATTTCTTTTGTCGACTGTGCCTTGGATTGTCCAGATAATGCTTTTTGGGTAATTCATGGATGTCTTATCGTCAGAAAAAGTGTAGGATAAAAGGTACTCGTAGAGCCATTCACGTATCTGAATGCCGGTGATTGCTATTGCATATTCTAGTTCAGTTTTTAATTCACGCGGTAAAATAAAAATGTTGGCACGTTTCACGGCAAGCATTTCAGCCGCTGTCCAGAGTTGATCGGCATCTTGTATGGCTTTACGTTTACTGGAATATTCAGCGAGTTTCTGTTGAATTTCATCTAGTTTCCACAGTGAAGTAGCCACATTTATCAATGATAGACGTCGAAGACTTGGACATTCGTCGATTTTGTTCACTATTTGTTTGAAGGTTGCGCATAGATGAGCCAAATTATCATTGATTAAATCATCCATTTTGTATTCTGTGAAATGACCAAAAAATTCAAAAAAATTCAGGTTCATTTAGTAATAGGTAGAAAATGACTGTTAACACTACGAGTCAATACTTAGAAATTGTAATTCAAAATTTTAAGATTAATTAAATTATGTATAGAAATTTTTAGTAGTGGTAAAATGAAGTAATAAACTGTTTTGAAGTTTATTAGTACTAATTTAGTTAGTAAAGTTTATTCTGTCTAGATTACCGTACCTACTTACATTTAGTATTAACATGTTAACTAAGTCTTAAAATCAGAACAAACAACTGTAAAATACAACAACAAGGATACAGTTCTAAGACTTTGTTTAGAAGCAAACATTATATAATTATTGCTTTTTGTATAGTTCTGTTTACTCGATTATTACGTATGTCAGGGCTGCAAAAATTTCCGGAAGTCAATATAATTGATAAATTAACTTTACGGAACTTTGCCTTTCAAGGAAGCGCTATTTGCTCGTTCATACGGGTCAATTGGTTGATAGCTATTTTCGTGCAAATAGATACTTCATCAGGTTTTTCAATGGCCCAATGAGGGCTTCCCTGTATGGAACATGTTTTTTGTACGTTTTTTTTGTACGTTTTCTGTAAATTTACACGTACGTATATATAACCTACAAACAATTTCTAACAATAACCATTTTCTTGACTGCTTTGCAACATTTCACGGCTGGGACGAATTTGCTTTTCAATTCGAATCGTTCTGAGCAAAATATTTCAATTCATTATTTGTCATTGCTGATAGCCACAGTGTTGTAACTAAGAATGCAATAGAAACGTAGCTAAATCTATGCCACTTGATGTTGGGTTTTATTATTGCAAATTTGTTTGTGCGCATGGAGAAACGAGAGCTAGTAAATACAAAGGAGGAAAACTAATCCAACAGTTTTTAAAAATGAATTGTTCCGTGAAACTTAGGATTGGTTGGAATCGGTCTAGAAGTTTATTTGTTATTCGTAAATTTACCAATGATTATTCCTATGCTCTTGGAAAGGATAATTATACGTCTTATTATATTAATCGAGGTTTTTGTGGTTTAATTTATAAATTCCTCGTTTCGTTGAAATGATTGTTGACGGTGCTAGCGTATGGGTGCCTTCTAAAGATAAAGTAGAAAGTGTCTCCAAAAAAGCAATTTTATTGCTGTTCCAACTTCTTTAGTTTAAAATTTCATTACGATGAAAAGTTACGACAAATCTCAACGAAACGATGATTTTATAAATTAAACCACGAAAACCTCGACTAATACAATAAGACTTATAATTATCCGTTCCAAGAGCATGTGAATGATCATTGTTAAATTTACGAATTACAAATAAACTTCTAGACTGATCTCAGTCAATCAGGGAACAGAGATACTGATAAGCAGATTATCTAATTTGCATATCAGTGATTCATAATGAGTCATACTGATTTGATCCAATCAAATCAATTCCTTGTTTGAGGTTCTGTGAACCCCTTAGAATATCTTAAATATTCAAAAAGCACATGGTAATATTTAGGGTTAACTTTATTTGTATCTATAATTAAAGTATTCTTATCCCTAAATAGTCTTATATTACTTGAATAAACATTACAACAATATTTATTAACTATTTCGCCACAACAATCATCTTTATCATGATTTTATCGTCAAATTTGCTTAAACAATGAATCATCAAATTCATTATTTATTTCTGGTTTATATATTCATTAGAATATAATAAATACCTCCTTTATTTATCACATGAATAAATCAAAGTAATAATATACGAAAACTATTTATTTCTCATTTTAAACTTGGCGTGATTTTGGTAAATCGCGCCCTCTAGTGGCAAATTACAACTTACTACGGTATTGAACCGTCACACCCTAAAGTTACTTAAAGATATATTTGTATGTTGCTGAACGTTACTTGCATTTAAGTGGTACAAAAAGCTTTGTTGCTATGAGCCGGCTGGTGGAAAACCGTAAAGACCGTAAAGTCGTGGCATTTATGACATGGAATCCTATGTACCGCGAATATACATTTCAACCTAAGCACATATAATGACACATCGGTGAGTGGTTTTGGTGGGACAGACAGTTATTGACCATTCTATATTCGGTTGTAATAATGATTCCTGAACGCATGTTACGATGCGGAACGTCGACCTTCGACTCAGGCGAAGCTTATCGCCAGGTAACACTCATCTACGCTCATCCTCCGGTATTTATAGTATCGTTATGTCTCGTTATCGAGTGATACGGTGAAATCACCGTATCCTCGATTGTTGACTGTCTGGGAACCGTGTCACATGACCCGGTCAGCCCAAACCTTGTGACGACTAAGAAAGTCAACCGTTAGACGGATTGATGGATTCCCCCTCATTTAGAACCGTGTAGGATACCAGGAATGGAACCTAGAAGTCTCGTATATATATAGTAGTTATTATATTATGTAATTAGCCCCTAATGGTCGTATTAATTGTTATCACATATTTATGTTCCTCGGTATATTTATTGTTATCCATTAATGTTACTATTAAATATTGTCATGATTTGAGAACCAGGTCTCCCTTTTCTTTATAGTTCGTATTGCAATTTTCCCACGTCTAGTGCGCACCTTATCTCGGCTAGATTTTGTGTGTAAATGCCCTCTCCTCGTGATCACTGTCAGTAGACAGCGCCCTCGGAGAAATGACCGTCACACCCTTAAAGGGTTTACGACATTAAAAATATTATGACTAAATAATGTTTGCCATTTCTTAAAATAGCTGAAATGATTTTTATTTATTTTTTAAAGTTATATCATAACGCGTTTAAAAAATCATTTTGTATCCCTCACACTCATTTGGTGAGAGACATTGTTGGCTGCTGCTAGCATGGCGATATTTCTGAAATCACAGCTAGTATTCCCCATGTTAAATGAATGGGATATTCATCACAATTGGTAACAAACGCGGATATGGTCTCGCTTACTTTTTCATATTGTCGTCTGCTCGTTTTCACAACTTCACACTGCAAAGCTAGGTGTCTAAATTTTGTTTTAGGCACTTTTAATGGCTTAAGTGAAGACACTTTAAGAACTTGGTTCCATTTAATATTTTATGCATTTTATGAATTTAATGCATGGTGAGCCCTTGGACGAATAGAGGTGAGCCTAAAATCAAGGTGACTATTTTTGAGTCAGTGCAGTACGAAATTGGCTGTTCTAAATAGACAGTGAATTGCTAAAATCCTTGAATTTTAGCAGTTTTCTGTCAATTCATTAGCAGCAGTTTGCCCAATTTTTTGGTATCATATTTATAACTGTCAATTTCGTACTGCAGTTTTTCAAAAATAGTCACCTTGATTTTTAGGCTCACTCAAACGACTATTAAATGGAACCAGTATTAGATTCTTAAAGGGTCTTAACATTAGCTATCTAGATTTACAGTGCAGCATTGGTTTAATATTTTTCAAAAAATCTGAAAAATTATTTAAGAGTTAACCAAAAAAACTGCGATGTCGTAAACCCTTTAATACATAGCCCTTAATACTCAAGACAGATTGCCTTGACCCGTTGGCCTTGTTAGAGACCAAAGCATGAACTTCAACTTTTTGAAGAACACAAGCCCGAGCATGTGTCAAAGGTGGATTGGTCCATCACCAACTTTACCACCTTTACTAAAGATGGTTGTGATTGGTCATTTTTCTAGATAAATAGTTTCGTATTCAACCGCCAGTTGTTCGCCCTAAAGAAAACAAAGTTCCAAAACACGGAAGTGACCCACTCATCACTGCTGGCCTCTTTTTATTCATTTGTTATTTAATTTCGTCCAAAATGGATTACAAGTGGAGTTTCTTCTTCGTATATACATTATGCTTTGTTCTACTGGCGAGTAAGTAGAATTAAATTAATAAATAATACAATGTGATGTGCTAGGCAATTTTTTAGATAAATTTTTAGATTTAAAAAAAAAAAATTATGCTGTCACAGATAGATTCGAGGTCAAATTTAATGAATTTAGATCAAATTCTTGATTATATTGTAAATGATTCTAGCTACTTTTTGAAATTTTCAACTTGGGAATTGTACTTTGATGCAATAAAACCGGTTTTAAAATAAAATAGCATAATAAAAGTTAACTATGCTGCAACAGTGATGTAAGAAAAATAAATTTACGAGTTAATAAGTTAAAGATAAAATTGAAAAAAAAATGCAAGTTGCATTGTATTTTATAAACAAAAATGCTTATGTTGCATTTTAAAGTTTTTTATTGCATATAACTTAATTAAATTAGAATCAAGTTAATGGCTATACCGTACGCTATGAGCACATCCTGGATGTATCATAGTTATAAGAACTTTTTCAATCTAAACTATAGGGTTGATGACCAATTACTCCAGTACGTAATGTGTGTTTGTGTTGTTTTTCTCTGCAATATAATTGCGAAATATGTATAAAACATTACATCATTATCATTTTGGACATTATTAATGAATACAGGCAGGGACTTTGCTAGAGATTGTGAAATTATGCTTATGCATGGTCACCTGGGATGAGCCAATTTTATTATCTTGAACGTTAGTAATGGCTAAAAATTTACCTGTGTAGTCGCCCAACCCTGAAATTAAAATTTTAGACGTTTTTTTGTTCCTTTGACCCAAAATCCCGGACCAAGTAAAAAAACAATCAAAGCTTGATTAAAGCTTTTTGAAAATAATGAAAAAATGATTTATTAAAATCACAGGCTTTGTGATTCTTTCGAGACTTCTTCAGCGGTAAAATAAAAAAAAACTCACTATATACAAAAAGCAGTATATTTATACATTTTTCTTCTCACTTATAGGAACTCAGTCAGAGTCAGATGCCAAATTAAAGCAATTTTTCGAAACTACATTAGAATTAGTTCGGCCAGAAATGAAGAAAGGCAGCTCCGAAATAGGCATCGAAGTAATTGATCCATTACCCGTACCAGATTATCGCTACGAACAAACTGGAGATCTCATATCTATTCACGCTTACTTTAACCACATTGAAATTCCTAATCTATCGACCTTTAAATTGGAAGATGTGATCGCTAACACCACCGGTCAACAAGTCATACTTAAGTTTTCCTTTCCATCTATTGCTGCACTTGGCGATTATGTATTTGAAACTACCACTTTAGGTGTTCCTGTAGCCAATGCCAAAGGAAGATTCCAGATGATTGCTACGAAAGTGAGAGCCTTGTGTTTGGTCAAACTGAGCAAGGATTCGAATGGCTCTTATCGATGTGACCAGGTTCAATTGAAGTCCAGTGAAGCCGATGTAGAGTTGAACATGGAAGGACTAGCGGGTGACAACATTGTGAAAAATATATTGGATCCAAGAACAGTATATAATGAGTATAAACCCAGGATCAATAACAAGATTGCCGATGCTATCAAAAGTATGCTGAATTTTACTCTTAAAAATTACTCAGAGTGAAAAAATTGTTGGCCATGTTTTATTTTTGCAATTTTACAACCAGTTATAGTAGAAGTAAATATAGTTACCAATTAATTACGGTTTCCTTAGAATGTCTAGCTTTATTTTGTTCGGAATGAAAAGTAATATTTTCATTTCAATTTATTATTTAAGTAGTTGTGACTTTAATTTTACCAATTAAATATAAAAATCAAATTGTGTACCTATACTCTTATCTACAAGCCATAAGCTAACCCCCAAAACTGAGTTCTTGATTTTACAACCCGTCAGGATTCGATTGTCCTATCTGATTCATAAAAGTTTACTGCATGCTATTGCACGATTTGTTGCACTTGAGTGCTGGTACATAAAGGCGTTAATTGCTGGTACATAAAGGCGTTAATTGCTGTACCGTAACACAGCATTTCTTACAATAATAAAAATACCTTTTTTAGTTACCTGATTTTGTATGTACGTACGCACGTGGAGGGTAGATGCCCGCAGGGAAGCTCATCCAGAAAATAGAGTTAAATGCACCTTGAAGTAAAAAACATGATCTTTTTGGCAAAAAAGTGTAAATACTCAAGTTAATAAATCTAAAGTTGTAATGTTATCACCTAACAACAATCTAGGAATGGTAATTTGTTTACACGGTATACTGTGCTTACTATATAATTTTAAATAGCTATTTCAGGTTGTTTACTATTACATGAGCAACAGAGTTCAAACGTATAGACTTTTCCAAAAAAATGTGTTTGGAAAACTAATCGATTCTACCTCGTTAAGGTTTATTTTTCAAATTTTTTAATTTTGTTATTTATATTTCCTCTTAACTTGGTCATGACACCAAAGGCTGAAGCCTGTTTGGGGTATTAGGCCAAGCAAGGAGCAGTCTGTAGGACTGCCATAATCGTGCATCACAAGCTACCAGCATAGTCATGCAACTCTTAACAGTCGAACTTCGCATTTGTATCAAAATCTGGAAAAAGCAATAAAAATTCACTCAGATATTGATCCAAGTATTCAAGGACTAAGTTTACAGATTAGAACCTTTATTTTTACACTCTGGTTTTTGGTTCCGGTTTCATTCCTAAGAACCCCAAAAAAGATAATGGTTCGAACGGCTAGATACAAAACATGTAGCCTCATGTGATCCATGGAGTGCTCCAATTTCAATTTCCAGTCCACTTTACCTAGTAAGGTGAGGTCAGTCCGTCGCAGGCGTTAGGCTAGGACATGGAAAAAGTGAACTGGAAATTGAAATTGGAGCACTCCATGTTTTGAACCAAGCCGGTTCGAACAGGTTATTTTACTCCAACCTCTGAATTTTAAATATTTTAAAAACTACAAAATAGATATATGTTTCAAAAAATAAAAATTTTATTATTTATTTTAAAAATGTAAGCATTTTTTGTCTATTTATCATAATATCTAATTTTAGTTTTTATACACTAGTATATATTTGATGCTGTGAATTGTGATTCACAATTAAAATTTTACTAAATACCAATTTTTTAATTTAAGAAATCAAATTTAGAGAAATTAACTTAGTTGACTTAACTGCTAAGTTGACTTAAACTCAATATATGTGACGTTTTGGACGTCATAGTTATAGCAAATGACTTGCTTAAGGTAATTAAACTCACTTAAGTTGCGTTCAGTATTGCCTGAATCAAAATCTTAACTGTGTAGTTGACTTAAAGTGACAGGATATGATGTATTTAAGACATCTTAACTTAAGACACGAATTGGTATCTTAAGTAAAGACGTCTATGACGTCAAATATGTATTATCAGGAATGAATGAATGAATGACTGATCAGTCCAATGATTGACTAAACAAGTGTTTATTAAAAATAAAGGAATCTACTATATACATGTGGTCAGTAATCTCTGACCAATCAGGATATGTGTACGTACGGAAGTCGTACGGTGCACATAACAACACATCTCCCTTCTTCAAGTTACGACTCTACAGGTCCATTCGGTTTGGTGCTCTTATCCCTCTCCCTGATCTGGTAACATATGCGAATGTTGGGGGATCAGCTGGAGCCGTGATTTCTTCGTTGATTGCTTCGTTTGTTGTCTCGGTACCTTTGTTTGTTGTTTCGGTATTCTGCCCCTCCTCTGGTTGAGAAGATGTGCCTGTTTCTTCCTCCTGTTTCTTCCTCCTCCGTCCCTTCGTCAGGTAGCTCTATTTCCTCCTCTATTTCTGGAGTGATGCTGGGAAGTGGTACTAAATGAAAACGATTCTGTCGTATCGTTCGACGGTCCGTATCAATGATATAAGAACGTGGTGCTGTGTCGAGTTGTTTATACGTCCTTCTCGTCGTAAGTCCGTGATCCAGACTGTGCCACCGATTTTTAAAGGAGATAATTCTCGCGCCCCATGGTGAGTATCGTAATTTTCTTTTTGTCGTTTTCGTCTATCCACCTCTTTCCGTAGTAGAATTTCTTGATCGGGTGTTTTGGGTTTTAATTTCGAGCTAATTATGGGAATCGATGCGGTCCTGATGTTTCTTCCGTGCAATAGTTCAGCTAGTGAGAATCCATTTGCGAGAGGTGTTGCTCGATATAATTGTAATGCCCGATAAGCGTCGTCTGCTTTCTTCAAACTACGTTTAATTATTTTGACCGCCGCCTCTACGAATCCGTTGCTTTGTGGGAATTTTGGACTGCTAGTAACATGTGTAAAGTTCCATTCTCTAGCAAATTCTCTGAATTCTGACGTTAATAATGGTCTAAAATGCGGGCCATTATCGCTATATACGATTTCTGGTGTCCCGTGCTCGGAAAATAACGATTTTAAATGGGTGATGGTAGTTTTCTCGTGTAAACTAGCCATTGAAAAATAAATGGGAAACGCGAAAAGTAATCTGTTACGAGGAGATACCATCGATTTTCGAGTTTAAATAGGTCCATTGCTATTTTCTGCCAAGGTCGATCTGGAAATTCGGACGGTAATAATGGTTCGTGTCGATTTGTTGTTTCCTTGATGCATTCTGGGCAAGTTTTAATTAAATTTTCTAACTGCGTTGATAGTCCCAGCCACCAAACTGACTGTTTGGCGAGTGCTCTGCGCAAGTCAGCGCCGTGGATTTTAGACAACATGTCCTTGCGTAGGACCGTTGGAATAACGATCCGAGATGCTTTTAATGATAATCCTTTGTCTACAATGATGTCGGTATGATGTTGCCAATAATCTTTTACGAGTGGGGGACTTCGTTTTTTTAAAGGCCAATTTTTCTGCGAGTATTGGATCAATAGTTTGCAAATTTCGTCGTTCTGTTGTGCTTCTATAATCTGACGTAATCGATCATCGGTTGCTCAAAATGCGCTGGTAATTGAACGTACGTATGCTATTATTTCTTTATCCAAATCGTAATCGCCGCCTGTTTTTAAAATTGGTCGGCGAGAAAGGGCGTCGGCGAGTCCTAAATCTTTTCCTGCGATATGAACTACTGTGTAAAGATGACGTTGAGGCCGTAAACGCATTCGTTGGAGTTTTGGTGTTAATTCGTCTAATGGTTTCGTCATAAAAATCGGAACTAAAGGTTTGTGATCGGTTTCTAAACGGATTGGGATACCTGTAATAAAATCTTGGAAACGGTCACACGCCCAGGTAAGTGCGTAACCCTCCTTATCAATTTGTGCCCAATTTTTCTGGGCTGGCGTGAAAGTTTTCGCCGCGTACGCAATTGGTCGAAATTTGCCCCCATCCTGTTTTTGTTTCAATACGCTCCGACTCCGTAGCTTGATGCATCGGATGAGATAACGGTTTCTCGTTTTGGATCGAACCATGCTAGAACGGGTTTTGCCGATAATGCGAGTTTTAATTTCGAAAATGCTTCTTCTTGTGGTGTATCCCAATGATATTCGTTTTTTTCGCGTAATAGTTCGTTTAATGGATGGGCAATCGTTGCCAAATGCGGAATGAATCGTCCCAAATAGTTGATTATGCCGAGAAAACTCCGTAGTTCTGATTTGTTTTGTGGTGAAGCCATTTTTGAAATTGCTTCGATTCGGTCGTCGTCTATGTGTACACCGTTTGAATCGATAATATGACCGAGGAATTTAATGCTCATAATGCTAAACACGCATTTTTCTTTGTTCATGGTTACGTTGTTGTCGGATAATCGTTTTAAAACTGCTCGTAGTCGCTCGTCGTGCTCCTCTATCGTGTTTCCGTAAACCAGTATATCGTCGATGTTGCATTGAACGCCGTTAAGTTTTCTAAAATTTCCATCATACGTTTTTGGAATACTTCTGGTGCTGCGACGATGCCGAAAGGTAATCGAGTATATTTAAAACGACCGAATGGCGTAATGAATGTTGTGAGCAGTTGTGATCCTTCGTCTAGTTCACACTGCCAAAAGCCATGATTCGCATCTAGTTTAGAAAAATATTTTGCTGTTCCCAACCGTCCGAATAAACTCTCCGTGTTTGGCATCGGAAAAATTTCGCGCTTGATATATACGTTGAGTGGATCATAGTCGAAGCACATGCGAATGCTCCCATCTGGTTTCGGTACCGTTACGAGGCCCGAACACCAATCGGTTGGCTCGTCAACCGATAAAATTACCCCCAAAAGCAACATTTTATCCAAGTTTTTTTTATATCGTCAAGTTTTGGAATTGGCGCTCGGCGAGGTGTGGTTAGCGCGTGCGGGATTGCTCCTTCGCGAAGTCTAATTTTATAGGGGATTTTGACACGACCTAATCCTCGAAAAATGTTTGGAAATTTGGCTTCTGGTTGTACTAATGAGTTCGACTTCCCGGTAGTGCTTGCGCATCTTTGGACTCGTTTCACGATGCCCAATTCTTCGCACGTATCGCCGTCCAATAGTGGTTGACTGAGCTGTTTGACCACAAAAATTTCGGTAAGTTTCTTCTTCCCGCGATATGAAATGTCGTCTCAAAAATTTCCTACTGTGTCCAAAGTGTGAGTGAACACCCAAGGGTAAATAAAATGGTGTTTTTAGCAAGTGAAAAGTGTTTATAATATTTGTAAACACAGTGTGTAATTTATTTGGAATAAATCACCCACTGTGGTCTAAGTTGTATTAATTTGTAAATACAATGTGCATTTAACAAGCCTTCGATGCACAATCTATACTAAGAGCACCAGAGGTGCTTATGCAGAAAGTATTATTTAATATAATACTGTACACAGGTTTATTTCGATGTAATGTGTACAGTATGAGTGTATTTATTTGTAACCTTAAGTTACTTAATGTTGTAATAACCTTAATGCACAATTTGGAATTGTTTACAGCATTTATAGTTATGTATTTTGAAGCCAGGTGGCGTTACTGTGTTTTGATTGCTGCCTGTCTTACCTGAGTTATTTTATAATGTATGTACACTTTCTGTCATGATGTCATGGGGTGATGACATCACTCACTTCTCTGGAATTTTTGTATGAGGACAAGATGTCTTTCAAGTGTTTCTACCTAAGGAAATAAAACAGGATGTTTTATTTGGCTTTTAAATTGTGAGTTGACTCAATATTTTACCTGTATTCACTTGTGGCATTCAAGCACACCCAGTTGCAGCCACCAAGGAGGTTGACACAGCCAAAAACAAGGCATTTCCACACTCAGTGCACCCGGAAGGCCTAACTAGGCATAATTTAGACTTTGGAAGTCAAACTTGCTGTTTTTGGGTCACAAAGTTAACCTTCCAAGAGCCAATGATTCTAAAGAACATGACAAACCGATAATGTATGCATTTGTATAATTGCATAAAGCTGTTATATGGTAGCGCTTTAGCACTAGTTGTTGTGGTCGGCACTAGATGGCGCTTATATTTAATAATTTCAAAACATGAGACTCACTCTGATCGCGATATAATTTTTATTAATTTTATCAAAAATTCAAATTCATCTATATTTAATGCAATAAAACTATTTGCAAGATTTAAAACATGCTAAATAAGTTATCTACAAAACATCTCATTTTCCAGTAGAGTTTTGAACAAAAAATTTATAAATTCATAACTTTACTGGAATTTGGATATTTTGTTTTTACTTCCCACCACAAATGGTGGTGGCGCTCTAAGCATAAGCGCTTTAACTAATTGCAGGGCAGCTGCCCAAAATTTAACATGGAAAGATTCAGGGGCTGAATTTTGCAAGCCTTGTATTTTGTAGAATTTTTAACTAAAATTTTTTAAATTTTGTGACGATCCGATATTCAGGGAAATTACCAAGTGATAATAACCTCGAAATACCGATTAAATCACTACCAACTACGCGAGATATGGAAGTGATAATTTGGTGTGTGAAATTGTACGGAAACTCAGAGGGAAAATATACACATAACTTATCAAAACATAACAATATGAATTTATTAACAGAGCACTGACTAACAATTACTTATACAAATCTAAAGCCAGGAATAGTATACTATCGAACAGAATATAAATATATGAAGGTGAATCTGGATTATGCCTAGGTCTGGAACTCTATCTGTCATTCCTGGTTGGTCTGAAGTGGTTCTAACGGGATTGGGATGGCAGATCGATCCGACTAACGGTTGACTTTTGGCTGTATTCGTCACAAGGTTTGGGCTGACATTGCCGAATGACAATATGTCCCAGACAGATGATGATCTGGCCATCTGACCAGAGTGTCGCTAATAAGACAATACGATAACATAGATACCGTAAACAAGAGTTGAGTGGGGTGTCGCGTGGGTCAAGTAACCCACTTGGCCTTCATCCTTATAGTCCGGCGCTCCGCATCGCGACTAACACGTTAATAGATAATTATCCAACCCAAAGTAGAATGGTCACAATAACTGGCACGTCCAGATCAACAATCACCACTCTCCGATGTGTCACAACATCATGTCATCATCACTTTTGTATATTCGCGGTACATAGGCCTTCATAACATAAATGTTATGGCTCTCTACGGTCTTTACGGTTGTTGCACCTGCCGGTTCGAGAGTCTTAAAAGCGTTCTGAAACCACGTCAACTAGGTAAATCTGAACATAATATCAATATATCTTTAAGGGTAATCTGGAACCAAATAGAGCTCTGCGAGCCCTTTTATAGTGGTCGCTCACTTGGTGGTCAGCCTGTGTCCAATTGAACATAACATTGGAGACGGGCACTATAAGCTTACTTATGACATACAGGGAGTTGGGCCAATCGGTACAACTTCCTGCCAGAGTCCAAGTGAACTCTGCTTGACCAGGGTCAAGGGTCATCTACACAAACTAGGAAGTAGGTCGCAGGTGCGACCAATTACCCAGCTACACATGAAAAGAATAAGTGTTGTAAGGAATTCCTTACAACACTTTCCCTAAATAATAATCACTTTTACAAGTGATGTCCATCCAATGTATAAATAATAATGTGAAATATTATTATTTATCATAATTCAATAAATATACACTCTTTTATGAATTATTTACTTGTCAAACTGTTATTAGTTACTTATTAAACCCAAAAGTGAGAATAATCGATAGCTGTAGTTTGAATTTGGCGCGGACAAACAGTCAGCGCCATCTAGTGTTCGAATAATAAGTAGTTTCTGATTTTGGACCGTCAAACATCACCCTGTTTTAAGCGAGAGACACCGACTCCTGCGAAAAATACTATCCGAGTGAATAGTGGCGTAATGTGACACTTCCAAAACACGGTAAACCATCTTATTATTCGCTCTCATCCCGTATCTTAATGCTTAATAACATTAAAATAATTGAACAGATGAAGTAACTCGCGAAATGCGTTCATCTGGTGTGAATAACGGGTCACGTAATCCGTTATCCACATTCGAAGTAGAAGCCTCAACATAAACATGGCGATTTACGTGAAGACAACTGTTCGAATTTTCCCGAAGTTTTTCTGACCCATGTATTTTAATTCATGATCAAAGTTAATAAAATAATTCCGACCACAAATCAAATTGTATTGTTTGAATATAGAAATGGAGTCATTCACTTCATGGGAAGTGAATTGCCGGAAAATCAGAGAAGGAATGTACGAAGAAAATAAACAAAGAAGTTTTTATTGTGCCGAGCACTTGTCGGCAAACAATATCAAACAAAAAATCAAATTATTACATAATTAACGGATACTTAAATTTAACATTAAAAATTGAATTGTGATATCGCCAATCTCACCTGGGTTTGTGCGATATCACTTAGAATAAAACAAAATTTAACACAACTATATATTAATATCAAAAATAATGGTAATAACTTCTTAAAATTAACATTTAGAATTTAAAAGTTCGAATGATTGAGACTTGATACATTAATAAATGACTAGGGAAGAGAAGAATATTTCTTGGCTAAGTTTAGGTGACTCAGACAACGAGTAAAGAAAACACAAGAATAGTGGAAGATGGGAAATCTCATTTCTACTTCTTCTTTTCCAACTTCTTGTAGTCGGCCCAGTTCTTGGTTCTCTTCTGACGGCTACGACTGCCGCTGAAATAGCGACTTCATTCGGAGTTGCGATCTCCTCCGACTCGGCGGCTTCAGTGGGAGCCACGGCTCTGTCTCCATTGTCCTTCAATTCTCCATCTGACGACTCTGACTCGGCGAGAGGTGCGAGTTGGGGAACATTCTCCTCGACGGACTTCTCGTCACCTAACTTCGATTTTTCGGATTCCTCTTCGTCCACTATCATGGGGAGTTCCTCACTTGATTTTTCGGTACTGGACTGGGAGACTACTTCCGGTTCGGGTGATTCCTTAGCTCCGATAACTTCCTTCAATAATTCCTCGGCAGCGGCGACGAATTGGTCTACGGATTCTGGCGGAGTATCTCCCTCAGCATTGGCGAATTGTTCGAGGAGAGCCGAAGAACGTTCTTCGATCTCTTTCTGGCATCCTTCGATTTCCGAAACTTTTTCCTCAAGTTGGAGACGAATATCCTCACCTTCGTAGGTTTCTAAACGTTCCCCGGCGTACAGACTCCTGGGCGTTGGCAAACTTAAATACCATCCCTGATTGATGAATGGTGATGAAGATGGAGTGGGCTCGACCATGGTTCGGATTAACATCGCGTTCCATAAGTCTTCTGCTTCCTCGAATGACCGCTGATTCCTCTTGCTTAAAATAAGTTTCAAAATGGCGGAGGCTTGACGAATGGCGGCGAGATCGTCGCATCCCTCATTGCGAGCTTTCGAAATCTGCCTCGCCAGAATTTGCAACGCTGGTAAGTAGTGCTCCGCTTCTTGTTCACGCACCGTCTTCTCTAAATCTTCGCGTGGGTTGTCGAACGGCAATACAACGAGAACTTCGGGTTCTGCGGGCGTCACTTCCGGTCTTCTAATAGAAACGCTACCTTTCTCGTCCTTTCTGGTGGGGTCAGTCATTGTGCCGTCGGCAAGGAGTAAGGAAATCCATTCCTGTGGGGGCACGACTCTGGCTCCGTCGGGCGAGGTCTCGAGCGAGAGGAACTGGGGGTCGGTTAAAATCGCTTCACCACACTGAGTTTGGATGAGTTGGCATCGGGGGCACGTTGACCATCTTCGTTTTTCTCCTCCACCTTCGATACCGCGGGCGAGAATCGGAATCAGTTCCTTTTTCCAAATTTCTGTTCGGGGCCGAATCTTCGTGTCCAAACATTTACGGCACTGGGCGCGTTCGTGAATCCGGTGGCGACGAGCCAACCTGCGGAACCACAGAGAGGACACGGAATCTCGGTAGCGTAATCGATAGACAGCGAAATATGGGGCGTTCCCACTGCGAGATCCTTCTTGCACTGTTCACGTCGCGCTTTTAGTCCTTCATTGATTTTGGCGGCCTTGGCTTCGGCTGCCAAACGTCTTTCTCGCTCGATACGTTTCTTTTCCTTTTCTTCGGCGGCCGCGGCTGCGGTCTCGGCGATAACGGATCGTCGAGCTGCTTCGACCTGCAGCGCTTCGCGTTCTCGGTAGGATAAGTGGCGCCTTCTCGGTTCCATCCCCGCTGGTAGTGACCGTTGACGTCAAGGTCCTACCAGTCGATTGGCTGTTGGAGGGTTTGGACGCCGTAAAAGTCACCTTACGCGCACTAGAATCCGATGATGAGCTTCCCCCGGATAGTTTAACACTTCCACTCGTTTTCCTTGAAGATTGGTCCGCACTCGAATGTCCACTAGCTCGCTTAGCTGCTGGTGTTCGGTTGTCGTATTGGTCGTGAGGCAGTCGCATCCAACCTTTTCTGGCGGCTCGCGTCAACCACCAACAATACTTGTCCGTCGTGGCAAGCGATGGGTCCCGCGCAACTGCGGCGGCAACCAACGCTACTTGGTCGAAGGTGCGTGGCCCTCCCCAGTCAATCTCGGCCTCGGGTTCTGCTGTCGGCAGTCTGGCAACGTTCGCTGTCGGGATGGTGGGCGCCGGGGCCGCAACTGGTTCGGCTTGGACGTCCACGATGTTTGACGGCGCATACTGCACCGGTGCCACTGGCTGCAGAGCCTGCGGTGGCTGGGAATAGTCGTATGCGTAACCTACGTTGTAATACGCGTCGGGCTGCTGGGCGGGCTGGAAATGCGACGCGTACTCCATCGCAATTGTGGGGAAGTCTGGGTGGCTACGTATCGACATCATCATGGGTCGCACTTGAGGATAAGTCGGCCGTGGCGGTACCATAGGTGCCGCAAATCGATAGTCTGGCCGGTTGGTCCCCTCACTGGTCCTGGGTAGACGTAGGGTTTATTTTGCCGATTCACATTGGGCGGCTGCCCATTCCCATTACGTGATGGTCCGGGCTGTTCACGATTTAGTTGTCTCTCGGTCATGTCTGCTTGTGCCGATGTACTTGCACCTTGGTTGACGTCACTCGAGTCGGAATCGGTTCGTAGTCTTTTAATAGGCGGACCCATCTAGGAAATACGTGTAGTTAAAATTACAATGACTAAATTGGGTATTACCAATAAAGGCGGATCAAATGACTAATTCGGATGGATTAATCAACTGAAATGCCTTTACTGAATGTAAAATGTGGTGGACCATCACGCTTTTCAGCCAACCCACTAGTGACAACTTTATCAGCATTGGATAGGATGTGCGTGCGTTTCATGACCAGATCGTCTAACTGAAATTCACAAATAATAAATTTTCCGCAATGTATTCTATCATGTTTCTCATAGTTACGCTGTATCATTCGGTACATGTCTCTATGAGCTCTATGTAAAATACCCATTAACTCTTTCACATATTCTTCTGGGTTATTTACGTCAAATGGCGTAGCATGTTTCAAAAGTCTAGGATCAAAAGGTAATGGCGTTAATCTACCCGTATTCAGATACATGGGTGAGTACCCTAATGCTTCCGAAATGTTGGTACGAGATACAAAAGCGAATTCGTTTAGGAATCTCGGCCAACGCGAGTGAATGTCGGTAAAGATGGCCAACATAGTTTTCAAATCACGATTTGCCCGCTCAGTTGGGTTGGCACTCGGATTATATGTACTAGTATGACTCATCTTTATATTTCGAGATTCGCAAAATTCTCGAAAAATAGTACTTACAAACTGTTTTCCATTATCACTGATAATCTTGGATGGGTGTCCCCATTGACAAGCAACTTTATTAATCTTCTGTACGATGATTGCACTACTGGCAGTTGCCAGTGGGAACAATTCAACATACTTCGTACACTGATCTATGATGACCAGGATCCACTTCTTTTGTCCGTAGGCCGTTGGTTTGGGTCCCATGAGGTCGACACATATTGTCTCCCATGGGTATGCCATACTTTGCGGTTGATACGGGGCTGCTCGCGGTCTCTTATTGGGCGGTTTGTATTGCTGGCAATGGAGGCAGCCTCTAACGTATTTCCTGACATCTTTTCTCATTCTAGGCCAGAAGTAAAGTTGCGTCGCCCTTGCTAGCGTCTTGCTGATACCTGCGTGTCCGCTCAGTGGATGTCCGTGGCATGCAAAAATAATACGTCGAATTAGTGAAGAAGGGATGAACGCTTTAAATCCTGCACCCGAATCATTTTAATTCCTCCTCAAAAGTAGGATGAAATTTAACGATCATCGAATATTCGTCTCCTCTTTATGCATGATCACACATGCTGGAATCCAATAAAAAACCTTTTGCTTTCTCAAGGAAGTCCTTGGTAAAGCGAGAATCTTTTTCCTTTTGCTCATCTGAGGAACATAAAAATTCATAAATTAGCATACAAAAGGGATCTCTTTTCTGAGCAGCGATGATTTCTTTTCTAGTCGGGGGTACCTCGTCTAATAAATCAGTTAAGGCGCTATATAACGTCGCAACTGGTCTATCATTCGAGTCTATACCACCCTCCCCCTCTCCTAAAGATACAATTGGTTTCGCACTTGCGGAAACAACTGGATCATTAGGATGACGAAACTGGACATTACAATTACATAAATAGCTCGAATGGGCTTTTATGCGTTTCAGGCATGACTCGTTACCGTCCCACTCGGGCCAGTACTTTGTCACTTCTTTGGATTCTATGTAGTCATCAATGGGCGTTTCCTCATCTGGCAGAGGAGGTCGTGAAAGCGCGTCGGCGACACAATTTAATCTACCTTGACGGTAAATTATCTTGAATGCACCGGACTGGATGCGAATGGCCCATCGACCAAAGCGCCCAGATGGCTCAGGCGTGCTCATCAACCATTTGAGGGCCTGTGCATCGGATTCTAAAATAAAAGTAGTATATTCCAAATATGGTTTAAACCTTTCTATCGCCCAAACTACAGCCAAGCACTCTAGTTCGGGTGTAGAATACCTCACCTCGGCCCCTCTCAAAACTCTACTGGCAAATGCCGCAGGTTTCGGAGATGAGACCATCGTCTGCTTCTTATCGTCCCATACGTCTACATCTTGGCAGAGGACTGCTCCTAAACTTTGATGTGATGCATCCGTCAGAACTACGAAGGGTTTCGCTAAATCTGGCATCAAAAGAACTTTATCGGCACACAACAAATCTTTCAAACGTTCGAAAGCTTGCTGCTGTGATTCACCCCAAACAAAGTCAACTTTTCCACTCATCACCGATGTCAGTGGGAGTGCAATTGTTCCAAAGTTGGGTATGAATTTCCGGAAAAAATTCACCATTCCGTGAAACCTTTGAATCGCCTTGGCGTTCGTAGGAGTCGGAAACTTACTAATCGCAGATATTTTATGGGGGTCTCCTCTCAGCCCCTCAGGCGTGATCAGATATCCCAAAAACTTCAATAAAGTACGCCCAAACTTGGACTTCTTCAAATTGACAGTTAACTTAGCCTTTTTTATTGCTTCTAAGACATTATGGACATGGACCATGTGATCCTCCCATGTGTCAGAGTAGACAATCACATCATCTAAGTATACCGACGTGTACTCCTGCAAATCACTTTCCACCACTTCTT
>AFFK01014339.1:0-15788 GCA_000239455.1 Strigamia maritima
ATCGTTTTTCGACGATAACTCGGCAAGGCATTGTCGAATCAGGATGGGACACACACCATTCAAACCGGCATAAAATTCTCTATCCACTGAGCTGCGGAACACGTAAAAACTCCGAAGCGTTGGCGAGATATTTACGAAAACGCGAATGCGGCAACATCAAGGCAAAACTTCTCAAAATTAGGACTCATTAGGCTCAGCATGCACTCGTCCGTGCAGCAAATACATATTCCAGGTAAATGTCCCACTCATGGATTATATGGACTGCAAAATTCTCTTGATTGAATTAACTCACACTTAGGCATCCATAAAAAAACAGCAAAATCCTGCTTTAATTCCAAAAAAAACTATTGGAAAAACATGGCTCCAACTTCATACATTTATCAGGAAGTGACAACAAAATAATCTCAAACCCAGAGACCAGAAATCCAAAAAGCACAAATTATGACAAAAACATGACATAAAGGTTAAAAATAACTCAGAATGCAATAGATCACAAACCAGTCATGATTTGTGATCTGAAACAATAAATTGTAACATGGAACTACCATATACATCTAAATAACCTACGGTAGCCCAGAAAATATAGGAATTCAATGGATTTCACATAAAAGGCTGCTGATATAATTAGTAAATCTACAATTCAATATTTGAAAGAAAACACAACTTGAAATAATTATATCAACAGATTCCACAGATAATAAATAGCAATTGGTATTATACACAATAAGGATAAATATCCCAAATTGAAAAACACATTTTTAATTATGTAAATGCAGACGGGGGCTTAAAACATAAAGCATTATTTAACATCGCGTTACACCATCTCATTCAACAATCCATGTAACAACAATTGGCTGCATACTGTTTTAGAAATAATAAATTCTCAGTCGGTCAAAGAAACACAAAATGAGTTATTGAAAATCTTTGTCGGCGAGTCCATGACAGGTGTCGAGACGCATTCAATCAAAAGGGTTACGCCCCGTAAATATTTGGTCGAAAGGATTGTTTTCTCGCACATATTTCTCTATTTTCATCACAGGTCGTATTGATTCGTGGTGATTCTTATGTTTTTACATTGAATTTTTCCAATAAAAATGTATTTTTTAATTCTGTCGTAGTTCGTGAATAATAAAATAATTTTTTAAACCGATTTTTTCGGCTTCACTCGTAAAGATAGCTTTTTTGTCGGTACACCTGAGTACGGTGTTTGTCGTAATTCGCAAATGTTTGCAATTTTTGTCAATACAAAGTCAATTTATGACGTCGTGCCGTTAGAAATACTTTCTTAATCGAAAAACAAGTTTTTTGTTCGTAAAAAGTAAGAAAAGAGAATTTTTATTTGCAAAAGAAAAATACTTTGTATTTTTATCAGAATTTTCACAAACAAAAAATTATTTTGTCCAAATTTCATCTGATATAGATGTTGTAAGGACAGAAAAGTTTTACAAGTCGTCATATTTGAGACTGGTGCGGTCAAAAATAGAAAAATAAACATATTTAACCCTTTTTCGTCAAAGGTTCAGTTTCCCTTTAATAAAGTGGAGAACTGAAAAATTGTCGGAGCTCACAAAATAAGTGAATGTGGTTCGTAGGAATCCCTAAAAATTAAGGAAAATTTTTCGGTTAATTTAAATAGGTCAAAAAAAATAAAAAATTTTGGTTGCTTTATTACCAAAGATATTTTGGGTTTGCATCGCTAATTTTTGTAGAGTTCTTTCTCACTTCTGTATCTGGCTAAAATGTATTTGGGACATTAAAAAGTGTTGTTTTGAAAGGAACTGGTTACACATCTACACCAATATGTTTGGAAAGGAGTTTTTTGTGTGCAGATTTTTCCAAATTCGGCAATAAAAATCTGCTAAAAAAGTACCATGGTTCTACTCTATTTTCTATGTCATTGCGCACTCAAAAATGATAACAAAAAATTGTGCCTACCTATCTTTCACTAGATTTGTCCGTCTACTTAAGGAGTCAGCACTCCCGTCCGTTTCAGCCACAAAACTAATTACTCGAACACCACCAACAATCTTACTAAAGCCGGTCTTCTGCCTATGGCAGACTCGGGGTGTCAACCGCTTCCATTTGCCAAAGGAATCACAGTCGATTTGTGATCATTGGGGAAGACTTCCCTCTGTCTACACCTACAATGGTATTTTTCTCACCGCAATGGGCACTAAAAAACCTACTAAAGCCGGTCAAGTACCTGCAAAGGCAGCCATGAGCCTTTACATGTCTCCCTTGCAAGATTCGCAGTCGAATTCGATTCTTCAGCGCCCCTTGCCCTACTTACAGCAAAAAATACCATTATCACCTTTTATGGTGGGGAAAAATAAACTTCATGTACACAGCCATCTTGCACACAGCCGTCAAAACACCAGAAGAAGAAAAGTAAAGTCACATCAGCCCAGGCATGATCACTGGACTATGCGATGTCGTAACCAGGATATCTCACTCACCATAATTACGCGGAATTTGGGCACGTCACTAAAAGCATCCCCACGCGATTAGTCCCCCATCCAATCGATTGATTTCTCATCTTCGGTTGGCACATTCAAACTTTAACGGTAGTGTACGGCTATCATCTCTCTATTTGATGGTGTTTCCCTCCAATAATCGAACAATCAACAGGATTCCTCCCTGTCTGAGGGAATCTAAGAACGTTAGCTCGGCGCAATATACAGGATATGGCCTGCAAATCACTGATTTAAAGTTTTACACTAAAAATGAGACAAAATGCAAAACAGTTCCACTCTTTACAACTGCTGCACGGCTCTCATCTTCCCTATGTTCTGGCGTGTGCTACTTCCCCACTACAGACACCGCATATTTTTCATGGAAAAATACACCAGCGCCTGCTTGACCAAACCAATAAATCTGCTACCTTTGCTCTCTAGATTTTGCTACAGAGACAGTGCCCTTCTCACGTTGCGAACGTTATCACCTTCGACTCTCGGTGGCCAGCCAACTTCACACAAACTTGGACCAGGTTAATTACTCCTGTTGTCCACCTTTGCAGTTTGTTTCTGCCTTTGGTTGGGCGAAACTAGGCTGGTGTCCCAACATATACGATGCTCTACCGACGATCCGTACTGCCCATCAACAGCAATTCGTCCTCAACAACGCCATTATAGCAGAGTGTCGTGCAACAGTGGGATCGCGTGATGAGTTTCCAGCAAAACACATCTAAACGGGTCGTGCGACAAAGTTACGGCTCCTCCGGCACACAACACACCATAAGCACCCTGTTACACGGTTCTTAGAGGACACAAAAGCACAATTGCACTTAAACTGATGATGCCCTATCTAGTTTTCACTTGCAATCGAGAATTGTGTCCAGTTGGTCGGTAAATTTGACCACTTTTAACGCCAAAATAGAAAAAAAAATTCGAAATTTTTGCTAAAAAGTCCGCCTCCACCTGCTTCTCATATGTCTGTACCACTGGTATGTGCTAATCAAACCCGCGGGCCATGGCGGTTGAACCAAGGACCGCATGGTCAAAATAACAATAACCATGCTGCAACCCGATCTACGGACTTGCAGCCACTGTTCTCGCTCATGGAGGCGGGCCCAGAGAACTGGGAACCCGGGCTTCATAGGGGAAACCAGGGAGTTGGCAGAGCTTGGCCAATGCATGTCTGCACTGGTTTCTGACTCACTAACAACTGCTGTCCCTGGATTTGCTCTGCCTCTACCTGCCTTCCCTAACTTCCTGTGTTGACCGGAAGTGGTCATGTCCGCCCAGTCCACTAGGGAGACATGACGGGAGCCGTTGCTGTGCGCTTGAGTAGTGACACGGTCACAAACTATACAGGTCGAATTCTTTGAGCAATAATTTTATATTTAATTTCCATGATTCATAATTCAATGTATCCAATGTATTCAATCCGAGATGACGCGGATAAATATTTGTTCTTGCTCATCTCAATCCTTTCTCTGAAAATAGCCAAAAACAAGACAGAAACTGGTTCAAAAATAAATATACGGTACTCAATTACAGTATCAAGTCCCTCACTATGAATTGGGACAAAATGACAACGCAAAAATGATTTCTTCGCAATTGAAAAATTGTAGAATTGTGTTCTACACACAAAAATTGCTTCTTGTATTCCTAATAACGTTTCACACGTTTTACAGATGCGTTTCACACGCTTCACAGCCGTTTTCAAGTTCAAATGCGCTTCACGCGCTCCAAAAATGCGTTTCGCACGCACAAAAATCCAGAAATCCTGTTTTTCGACCCAAATCGATCCCTGAAACAATTCCACGTATGCTCCAATCGATTCCTCGTCAAAAACTGGTCCAGACAATCTGGTGCAATGCCTGAAATTAATGAATATGGCCAGTACAAAGCTCAAAAACGAAAATATCATCATACATATGTATATGACCCCTTTATGAAATCCTGGGGCATTGGTCAGCTGCTTTGAACTACGCTCTGCTACCATGAGGTCCAATAAGCGCAGTGGAAGAGATCAGACAACATTTTTCACAACACAGGATGGGCGCTGACCAGTTAAAATGCGTTTTTCCTTGATTTTTCGTTTTTCCCAATTTCGATGGAAAATCGATGTTCGGTAGCCGAACGCACTCACTCGTTGTCGGAAAGATTTATACGCGAGCTCCGTACTCTTTAATTGCGTACCGAACTTCTCGATTTACGGACAACGCCTTGTTAGGCTTCCGACGCTCGCTTTGGACGGGAATCGCTCGCTTTGTGCCGCAAATCAGCCCCGTGTGACCACAGGTGCTGTCCCTTGTGCATTCAATGGTTTGCACAACTATTAAACGACTCAGACTCACAATATTTAACGAATCCAACATAAAATGAGCCATTTATTCAGTCTTAGCACTCGTATGGGCAGACATCTTGTCCTACACCTGGGCAAAAAAAAGGCGTGTGACACATGTCAATCACATGACATGTGACCTGTACAAGATAAAAAGACAAGCTGTGATGGTCCCTACATCTATGTAAGTGGTGCCATCACACAAAAACAAGTACATAAACTCTTTGCAAAAAAAAACTTATAAATATTTGCAAACAGACCAATAAGAAACAGTATTTACATTTATAAAATACAGTTTGAGAAACAAATAGTGTTTAGTTTATGACAACATAATAAAATCCATTATGTTCTCTAAAAATAAACAAACACTCCACTACACAATTATAAAGACTGACAACATAATAAATTCCATTATTATGTTGCCAAAACATAAGAAACAGGCAACAAACCGAAATATTAATTAGGCAGACAATAAATATGTCGACAATGACGAGAGACACATCTCTCTATTAAGAGCCATGGTAATTTGGACCCAAGATCCATTTACCAACACCAACATAATCAACGTAAAATTTACAACTGGCACAAAAACCTAGTTATAATCTATCCCGGGTGTTTGACGAAATCCCTGCGCGACAAGCCTTGCGCAATATGTAGTTACGTTCTCCTGGGCATCACATTTAATCCGAAAAATCCATTTGTTACCTAGTACATGTGTGGTTCTTGGCTTGTCTACCACTTTGTAAATGTCCCGCTCTTTAAATGTATTTAACTCTTCGTTTATAGCTTTTTTCCACTCTATCCGCGGGGGTGATGCCATTGCTTCATCGAATGTCTTTGGCTCGATATACCCACAATAGCACTTTGCTAATAAAACTGTATCCACATCATGAAACTCATCAGCGTCTGAGCTGGCACTTTCCTATAACTGTGGTTCTTCAATTTGTTTATCCTTTTCTAGGCCAAAATACAAAAATTTTGTTTGTCAAAAACTTTATTCTGCTTAGTACAGTGTCTCTTCAATTCATCATGACTTCGTAAAGGCCCTGCCCCTTTGTCATCATAAAAATATGTGTCTCTGTCTCCTTTGGTTTTTCCCTTTTGTCGGATGACTACCTCTTTACGCCATCCCTTCATATTCGGTATTTCAAAAGTAGAGACTACACGCTTCGAGACTAAATCGGTGTTTTTTTCTTCTTTCTAGTCGAGACTTTACTAGCTAGTGGGGAATCTACAAGTTGTATAGGTTTCAACCCTAATGCTCCAGTTTGTTGTGTGGCTACTGGCTGTTTAATTGGGGTGGGGAACATCTGATGTGGTTCCTTTTGGTTTTTGGTGTTCTTTTGCTCGTATTTATTCACATGTTGTCATTATGTAATGTGCATTATGATTTTCCTTATATTTATTTTATTGTAATTAATTTGGAAAGTTACTTGTAAGCCTCCATAGTTTACGCGGTTATTTTTAGCTTTTTCAAATAAATTTTTCCACTTCCATATTTGGAGTGAGACAGGATACATGTGTCTCTTACTTAATGAGTTTTTCTGCGTCTACATTTCATCAAAACCAATCTAGGATAACAAGGTTATGGGTTCCAGTGTGTTTGCCTGCATTTTGAAGTGCTTTTAATGAAGTTTTGTGCGTTTTACGTGTCATTTTGTGCAAGTGCATTTGCAGTGTATTTGTGGCCTATTTTGACGTGTTCGAGTGTTTGCCGTTGCCTAGGATCGAGTGGTTATTGTTTGTCTCCACATTTAGCGAGACAAACAAAGGTAATAATTCCAATTGTTACTTTTATGAACTTTTATTGCTGTTATTTAGTTATTTTTCAAGCTATGGACGCCATTTTTGCAGTGTGATGTGTGCCATTTGCAACATTGGAGCTACTCGGACACGGAGGACCGGGTTGTTGCTGTGCTTATTGTTGTGCACGTTTTGGATTGGAGCAGCAGTTTTGCGGACGATTTGCGGATTTTTAAGTCGATTTTTGGATTTTTGCGAATTTGGAGCCGACGACCTTTGTGCGACCTTCAGGAAGAGAGAGGACAACGATTCACGAACAATTGCGTGTGGATTTCATCAAGGAAGCCAACATCAGGAAGACTTCGCTCCTTTAGTGGAGATCTATTGCTTTGTTGTAATCTATCCACTCTCATTTGACCTTCGAGGTTGCCTATCCGTAAGGATTTTCATCCCGAGTATCTGGTACACGGTGCCGCTCTTCTCTATCATTTTGGTGGGAACTGTTGTGTTTTATTATTCATTTTTGAGTGTTTTTCAGATTCGAAGAAGTCGGGTTTGACTTTCGAGGTTTTTATTTTGGTTATAAAGATTTTTGGAGTTTTTGGGCCTCATTTTGAGCAGTTAGTTTTATTGGCGGTATATTTAAGGAAATATACCAGTTTAGTGGAAATTCAGAGAGTTTTTGGGTTTATTTGCCAACTTGTTGACTTTAGTTTCAACGTGAGTAGCTCTTGTGAGTTTTGGTTGGATTTTTGGATCCGTAAGTAGTATAAGCAATTATTTAGCATTTAATTTAATTTTGGTAGAGTTTTGGCTCGAGCTGTTGCAGCTGGGGCTACAGCAGCGGATGTTATTTTATTCGAAACTAGTCAATCCTGTTGAGAAGCGCTTGAAGCAGTCAGGACCGCCTGAAACCACTTAGAAAAGAACCACTCCAAGACAAAAATAAAAACAGCTTTATTTCTATGTCCACTCAGGACCAGGTTAAGAGTAAGTGAAAAATACATAATAACACCCACAAAGGGCGCCAAAACCAAGAACACAATACAGGTGCCCACAAGCACATACAGAACATACAGGACCATATCACATATACAATTAAAAACCAACAAACGGCCTCCTATAGTCCTGTAAAACAATATATAAGATACAATCAAAAACAAAAATTACAATATTATACAAAAACATCATCAAATGCAAGCTTCCACAAAAAACAACAAACAAAACCATTTATTCAACACCATGATAAAGTATAAAAACCTCCAACAACCACTAACCCCCATAAAGTCAATAGTGGATGTACTAGGCTCATCGTCTGAACATAGATAAGCAAATATCGTGCGCGTCCGCCATCGTCCGCGTTTACCCACCGCAACTCAGATACATCAGAGCCACACTTCCATCAACCAATAATAGAACATTAAAGGCGAGCGATGTCACTATTGTGGTAGCGAGGCGAAAGCAACAATACAAATCACGGTGTCCAAAAACTAAACTTCTAATCAAATAACCATGAACAAAACTCTGACAGCTTCGATCTATCAAATGGCTTGGTGAAACCATCCGCAAAATTACTCTTTGTCCCAACATGAGATAAAACAACTTCCCCATGACGAACACACTGACATATCCAATGAAAGCGAACATCAATGTGCTTCGTCCTATGTTTTTCGACAGCATTCTTTGCAAAATCCAAAGTCGAATCATTATCACAGTAAACCAAAAAGGTGAAATCAAACATAATATACTGACATAATTCAGTCATAATACGCTTTACGAATAAGAAGTCCTTAATCGTTTCAGTGAGGGCAACGTGCTCCGATTCCATGGTGGACAATGTAACGCATCGCTGCTTGAATGTTCTCCAATAAATCGGAACTCTTCCCAACGTCAGAATCGTGCCCCCAATCGATGTCCTATCATCACGGTTGTTGGCGTAGTCCGAATCAGTAAAGGCTTCAAGAAATAAACATGAATCCCGGGACAACGATAAAGAATGGTCCTGCGTACAAAACAGATATCCCAGCATCTTCACTAATCCATTCCAGTGCGCCAAACCTGGATTCAATTGAAACTGACTGAAAATATTGGTCGCAAAAGACAAGTCAGACAGCCAAGAACGAGAAACAGCCCAGCAAACTACGATATTTTCGCATCCGCTCCTTCTCCTTATCAGTTTTTGGACAATCAGTACTGGACATTACTGTCCCTACTGCAATTGGTAATGTTGCATGACTCGGCAAGAACGCTTGAAACTTATCCAAAATTGTCCGAATATACCCCTTCTGATGGATAACCAAACCACTCTTCATCTGTTGAAACTCCACTCCCAACATCTTTCGGGTGGCACCAAGGCTGACCAAATCAAACCTACGTCCAATTAATTCCGCAGCTCGATCAATATCACTTTGCTTGAAACCAAAAATGATAATGTCATCAACATATAGGATCAATACAGTTCTACACCCCAAGCGATAAACACAATTGCATCATATCAGCGGCTTAAAGTCATTGAGACGTAAGAAATTGTCGAACTCCTCATTCCACGCCTTGTCGGATTGATGTAGTCTATACAAAGCACGATGCAAATGACAAACCAGATGTTCTTCACCATCTTGAACAAAACCCTTTGGTTGCCTAATATAAATTGTCTCTTTCAACTTTGCGTACAAATACGCACATTTTACATCAAACTGACCATGAACCCACTTCAAGGTACACACTAAGAGTGTGAACAACAAACGAATAACGCAGAAATCAACAACCGACGAAAAAAACGTCTTCATAAATGTCCCCAAACACTTGATTAAATCCCTGGGAAACAAAACGTGCTTTAAAGCGTACTATTTCGCCAGATACGTTTTTCTTTATCGCATAAACCCAACGCGACCCTAATGCTTTTGTCTTCGCAGGTAATTCCTCCAGATTCCAAACTTCTCGTTGCTTTAAAACAGCCAATTCTTCTTCCATAGCTTTGATCCATTCACCTCGATGTTCGGAATGCATTGCAGCTTCATATGAAGAGGGTACTTCAACCTCCACGTTAAATAACTCAAGGTTCTCCCAAGATAGATTGTCCCATTAATCACTACGCTTCAATTCAATACATACGGCTCTAATATCCTTCCAATAATCAGCAACATTTCCGGAGTAAGAATTACCAGTTGAAAAATCAAAATAAGTTAAGTCATATTCGATATTCAATGTCCCACAAAATGTAATAACATCGTTCTCAGATCGTAACTTCTTAGAATTTTCAGTAAGTCCATGATAGACATCATACCTCTTGGTTTCTCTTCTAGGTACAGCAGTCCTGAACCACTTTACATCTCGACAGCTTTTTTTCTTTATAGTTCTCTTTAAAGGCTCAACCTTCTTTCTGATAGTAACAGATACTGGCAATCCAGCAACAACTGGTGACTTCACAGCTCCAACTGTCCACTCTTCATCAGAATCCTCAGGATGTACAATCACCTCAAATGGTATTGTTGGCATTGTCAACGTTGAATCAGAATGTCTAACAGCTCCCAATGGTGAATCATAAAATTGGCTCTTTGATGGAATTGATCTCAGTGGACTCTGCGGAACTTCAGTCTCATTCGGAATTTCATCATCATTACGATTTTCAATTTCAGGAATAATTTCATCTGCATCAGTAACCGACAAAACAATTTCTGCATCATTCAATCCAAATTGCAAATCTTCGGGTGGATTCTCGTCATAATAGTCATCATTATTCAGTTTATTCATTCTAAAAGTCACATACTGCGGTACATCCACAGGCCTAGATAGACTCCCAGCACACAATCACTGCCGATCTTCTGCTTCTCAAAAATAACATTTGAAGTTTCCCAAACATGCTTTTCTCCCGGAATAAAAATACAATATCCTTTTGTTCGCGTAGAATACGCCACCAATATTCCTGCTTTAGCTCGATTTTCTAGCTTCGAAACACGCTGCGGAACCATTGCATATGCAAGACAGCCAAACTCGTAGATGCTTAACAGTTGGTCTTTTCCCATAGAATAATTCTAAAGGTGTCTTCGCCACATCACGCCGTGCTACTCGATTCATTGTGTAACACACCGTATAAGCAGCTTCTTCCCAAAATTCATTCTTAAGCTTTGCATGGTCTAAACAGCAACGGATCCATTCATCGACAAATTAAAACGTTCTGCAACTCCGTTCATCTGGGGCGTATAGAAATTCGTTCTCTCATGCTTGATGCCGTGACTCCAATAATTCAGTCATCGCTTTACTACAAAATTCCATTCCATTGTCAGTATGCAGACGCATAATACGATGTCCAGTCTGTCTCTCCATTCGAACCTGGTATCGTTTAAAATGTTCAATAACTTCACTCTTCTGAACCATACCAACTACAGTTCGATGTCTTGAAAAATCATCAGTAAACATAACAAAATACCATTTTCCTGTCATCGAAGGTATCTGCAATGGTCCCATGACATCAGAATGTACCAATTGTAAAGGATGCTTTGATCTAATACCCGGCAATGACTTGAAAGACTTAGATCTTGCTTTCGCCAAAGCACACGCTTCGCATCGGTCAGGAGTGCCTGTCAACAATGGCATGTCGTATACTGCTTCTACCTTTGCAGTCCTTGTAATGTCCGGTAAATTAAAATGACTAAAACGCAAATGCCACAATTTCATCAAATCAGGATTGACCTTAATCTTCCTAGTTGGGATAGCCACTTCAGAAGAAATTATGTTCACAACTTGATCATTAATCTGGGCTTCAACTTTCTTCTTAAAGATGACATCATTTGGCATTAACATCGCATACTGTCTTGTCTTTTCATTCTCATCTGGTATCATCGTCTCAGTAAGTCCTGGATCAGATCTCACATTAGAAACAATATGGTAAAGCTGACCAATTTTGTCCTTAACTCCAACCAAAACAACTTGCGACCAATCGGGCAGAAAGATAAAAATCTTCCCCTCAGTGCCCACGAAATGATATCCTTTTTCATCTAAACGTGGCCCTGATATTAAATTTCTTTGAATACCAGGAGCGTAAATTGTGTCGCCAAAAGTCAATTGAACAAGGTTTCCTTTGCCAGTTCGGGACAGCATCGCCGCTGTACCATGCCCCTTTACCACTGTTTCTTGTGTAGGTATGTAGTAAATCCAACATGTGATTTCAACCTAATTGTGGCTGTGTTTATGTCAGAGATTGTCATAACACAGCTCTGAATTATTTTCTTTGTAACAAGGCCCCTGTGTTATAATAATTGCCAATTAGGCATTTAAGATATTGTCTGTAATTTCATTTTGGCAATTATTGATCATTAACAGTTATTTTGGTATTATTAATTTAGTTAATGGTCTTGGCTAGTTTACCAAATTGGTAGTTTTTGTTTTCATGTCAAAACTGTATTTTCTGCACCAATTTGGTCCATTTGTTTGTCATTTCTCCTTTTAGAGAACTGCATGTCAAGTGATCTAGATGTATGACATCAGTTCTCTATTTTGCAAAGCATTTCCATCACCTAGGTGATGAGTGGCTATTTTTAGCAATGACTTAATGCTTTTATTCAGCCCGACACTACAATTTGTCCCGGGCCTTCTCCTTCCTGCCCAGGTTCAGCCAAGATGGCGCCTGTGAAGTGCTCCTGCCAATAAACAAGTTGTTTTACATGTTTGGACTGTTTGAGTGTGAGTTTTCTCGAAATTATAAGATTTATAACAACACTGGCATATAAGCAGTTTGTCTGCGGCCGCCGAGAGCTTTTACGCGGCCGAAGAAGTACGCAGAGCCACGTCGCCGGTTCCGAGACGTAGTGCGCGAATCGAAGTTCACGTACGTTAGCCAGAAGCTGCTCGTCCCACATGCGGCTGGAATTCAGCGAGAATTCCCTACATCGTACCGCAGCAAAGCGCCATTCGGTGAACTTTTGGTTTTCACCTTATTGCGGTATTTTTGATGTCCAGTGCGTACCAGTTGAGTCGAAATTCTGAAATTACTGCCAGGTACCAAGCAAGGTACAAGGAACACAGCCAGCCTATCGCCGGAGCTCTCAGATGCATATTTGATTTCCACCAATTTCTTCACCTTTACGGTGCTCGTGGGTCCTGGCCAAACGTATTCCACAACATCTTGTTTCTCACCCGCAGACTTAATACTTCTCCCTTCAGATGCAGTGAACGATATAAATAAATTTCTATTTCGACAAATATGGCATGTCGCACCCGTATCGAATACCCAATCATCAGATCTAAAATAGTTCGTACTTCCTAATAGTGCTTCTTCCAAAAATACTTCAGACAGCATTCCAAAATAGTCCAAACTTGAAGTCTCAACCAATGCTGAAGTACTCTCAATTTCATTTGTAACCACACTCTCAACTGGATCTTCCTTCAGGTTAATCCTCATACAAAAGCATGGCTTCTTTACAGTCCCGTGCTATGTGACCAACCTTTCCACATCTACAGCACGGCCCTCCACCCGAATATCGCCCACTACTCTTCCAGCAGTTGGTGTCCTAGAAATAGCAAGACGACTCCTAGCAGATGGTCTTCCTCTATACACAACTCTAGTGGAGGCATTTGTAGATGGTTGAGATAACCTATTCCTCAATAACCGACGAAACAACCTTCCTCCGCCTCGATTGATTCGACTTGGTTGCCCCACATAAGAAACCTCCGGTTCAAAACTCTTCTCAGGAGCAGAGCTCAACTGATACTCATTCTTATCGGCAATTGACGCATACTCATATCCTCGCTCATCGATGAAATATGATACTTTTTCTTGAGCTAACATATATGTAGCCGGTCCTGATATCTTCTCTTCAGCTTGCATTTGCATCAATCTACCCTCTTCGGCAATTAACTCTTGCTCGGCATAGTCAATATTAAAAGTTTTACTTCTATTGATTGCCATAATAACCGGTTGATATTCTCTAGGCAATTTCCGTATTAATTGATAGCATAACCAAATCGGCGATAATTCTTCTTTAAGGTCAGTAAGCTTCCTCACCGCGGCCTGGATTCGCTGCAAAAAATGTCTAATAGTCTCTCCAGGAATAATTCGAAGTGCATCCAACTCATCATATAATCTGCAAATCCTCGCATTGGATGCTGGTTCAAAATGGGTAATAAGTGCTTGCCAAGCTTTTTTCCCATCTCTTGTCTGATTTATATATGGTCTTAGGCTTGCACTGATTGAGTTATAGATGGTAGAATACGCCTGTAGTTTCCTTTCCTTGTATCGCTCCGTGGGTCTGAGGTTGGTCACTGGTGGCTGTGTTGGAGGATTCTCGGTTAAGAAATCCCAACAATTTCGGTCCATCATTAACACCTCCACTTCTTCTTTCCATACGATGAAATTATCTATCCTCCGTCAACAACTCTATCCGTTTTCCTAAAACCTTTTCTTCCGTCATTTTGATATTTCTCGTACGCAAGACGAAGTATTCACGACTATTCTTACATAAACTAAATTAAATTTCCCAAAATTAACTCCTAAACAGTTCCCATTTACAGTCCAAAAACAAATCGATATGCAGTCCAAAAATTCAACTTGTATTCAGTCCTAAAACAATTAATTCCCATAAACACTCCAATCACTAACACAAAATATAAATCACAAACCAGATAATACTTTTAAACAATTAAATATTATCATTTTAAACATCATCCTAACTTCAACCAAATTTTCACACACAAAATTATTCACAATAAGTTCACAAAAAAAATCACAATTAATGACCAATAACAATAATAATCGAACACTTTAAAATTATTTTCCTTTCATAATATCCCAAATTCTAAAATTTCAATATCACTAACATTCAAATACTTATACCACAATTAGAAATAGCTATTAAAATAAATAATTCCGTCACTGAACAATTTTTACAGTACACAAAAATAATGATTTTCACAAAAACCAAACAATCAAAACACACGAATCCCTCGTAGCGATACCCAAACTGTAGTTGATCGATGTCCGCGAAATTCCTCAAAAACGTAGCAAACAGAACTTCTTGTAAAGTCAGCGATTGAATCCTTCAAAATTCGCTTTTTCACTCTTTAAATCGACGAATTTCTTCCGATTACTTGACCAAAAAGTGCTAATACATCCAAAAATATACGGATCATTCACCTTCTAAACGAAATTTGTCTCGATCGATGTTCACGAAAATTCCGTTCAATGTTGAAATTGGCCAACTATTTTCCTTTTAAAACTTCTCTTATCACAATAAACTATTGATATTCTTCTCTTCTTGGCCTACATTCGTGGAACTCGAATCAAAATATGGATCCAAACCGCTACACTCCAACACGGACACCATTTTGTTTTGGCTTCCAAAAACAGTCACTCGGTCGAATCGGTGTCACATTGAAAATCCACATTATCATCTCAAATTATTATTCATAGACCAAAAAAACGATTCAAACTTACTGCCTTTGTCCAATTAAATGTTCCTCTGTAATTCTTGCACTTTTCAAATCACAATAAACGTTTCGAATATTCACTTTTTAACTAATACAATTGCTCTCTACTCATACTCGCTTTTTGTTCTTTGCAGGCAACGTAATTTCACGCTACGCTCAGACACGCAACTACACTCGTATTTGAACTCAAAATAACAAAAATTTCACAATTTCAATACAAAATACATCAAACTTAATCCGGGATACTAGTTCTTCATGTTTTATGCAGATACTCTTTGATCTCACTCGCATCCTGTACAACTCGACCTCCAATGACCTCTGCTCGGTTTCACTTGCTCCTGTCCTCTAAATCCAAGTAGTTGGCTGCCATCCACGTTTAGAGGCCCATAACCAATGTTGAGAAGCGCTTGAAGCAGTCAGGACCGCTTGACACCACTTGGAAAAGAAACACTCCAAGACAAAAATAAAAACAGCTTTATTTCTATGTCCACTCAGGACCAGGTTAAAAGAGTAAGTGAAAAATACATAATAACACTCACAGAGGACGCCAAAACCAAGAACACACTACAGGTGCCCACAAGGCATATACAGAACATACAGGACTACATCACATATACAATTAAAAACTGTAGAAATAAAGTATTTGAATTTCCGTATGTATGCACAGCCTATGATGAGTGTTAAGAATTAAGTGTTATCATACAATACTTGATCTATATATATTGTTTTGGTATCATATATCATTTTATTGTGCGGATGTTTTGGTAGATAGATGCGAGTAACAAAGTTGTAGCAACATTGTATAAAGCAACTACAGCATCTATGGCAACACATCA
>JH430186.1:1606-16017 GCA_000239455.1 Strigamia maritima
CTGAGATTTGGAATGATGCTAGGGATGATAGTTTTGTAGACTTATTATTTACGTAACCAAATAATACAAGCTCATTTGGTCAAGATAGAGCCTCGAACTTTTGATGAAGCGATGAGATCTGACCAGAGGAAGGAATGGACACAAGCCATCCAGCAAAAGCTGGACATTTTAGCAGAGAGAGGGGTATACAAGGAAGTGGACCGTCCAGGAGCAAAGGTCATTTTAGGCTCAAAATGGGTCTTTAAGACCAAAACAGATGCCAGTGGTCTTGTGAAAAGATACAAGGCCAGACTCGTGGCTCAGGGATACCGACAACAATATGGAATTGATTTTGACGAGGTTTTTAGTCCCGTCGTAAACTTTTCATTGATTAGATTTTTTTGTATTACTGGTTTCATTGAGAGGTTGGGTTCATACCTATCTCGATGTGAAGTCAGCTTATCTCTATGGAGACCTTGATCTGGTCCAAAAGGAATAGAGAGCATCCAATCCACAGCCAGGGTGTGGTTGCTTCTAAAATTACTATATCGTCTACATCAATCAAGTAGACAGTGGCATAAGAAGCTTGATGCAAAGCTAGTAGCCAGTGGTTTCATAAAGTACCCCGGACTAAATTGCGTATATTCATATAGAGATTATGGTATACTGCTCGTTTATGTGGATGACTTGGTCCTATTTAATAGAGAAAAAGTAAACAAAACTCAAATGAATTCATTACTTAAAGATTGTTTCGACATCGTCGATCTAGGAGATTTAGGATTTTTAGGAGATACTTTTGGGTGTACAGTTTGAGAAGAAAGCAGGTGGTGAAATAATAATGCACCAGAGTTCATATATTAGAAAACTCGCCATTGAGTATGGATTGGAGGACACACCTCGAGTGTTAGTTCCGGTACCTGTTGGCACAGCTGTACAATGCGTTAATAATACTGATGAAGTCGTAGAAGATTTCCCATATAAAGCTCTTATAGGAAGTCTGTTGTTTGTGGCTGGTCGCACTAGGCCAGACATACTTTTTTCGGTTATTTTATTATCTCAATTTAGTAATGCTTTTAGCATGCAACATGTAAATTTATTGAAGTATGTACTGAGATATCTAGTCTCAACTGCCACATATGGTATAAATCTAAGTGATTGCTCGGATGCTCGCATTATCTGCTACAGTGATGCATCGTGGGCAAGCGACCGTGATACCAGGAAGTCCAGGAAAATTTAGAATTTAGATAGATACTAATTGAAAAAAAAAATTGGGGTTTCATACTTTAGGTTTTTAACTTAAAATTGTAAAGACTGTGTTAACATACGGAAATGGGGGAGTGTAGAAATAAACTATTTGAATTTCCGTATGTATGCACAGCCTATGATGAGTGTTAAGAATTAAGTGTTATCATACAATACTTGATCTATATATATTGTTTTGGTATCATGTATTATTTTATTTTGAATGCTAGTAATAAAGTTGTAGCAGCATTGTACAAAGCAACTATAGCATCTATGGCAAAACATCACATGACACATATTGTAAGAAATAGAACTTTTACAATTGTACTCCAAAGGGAAAGGATGTCTGCTTAAGCAGACATCCTAATCAAGAATCATGAAATAAAATATGTTTATTTCAAAGTGACAACTGCCTCCTTAAGATCTACCATATGCCTACTTTATTCTCAACACTTTTTCTCTACTAAATAGGACCAAGTCGTCCACATAAACGAGCAGTATACTATAATCTCTATATGAATATACGCAATTTAGTCCAGGGTACTTTATGAAACCACTGGCTACTAGCTTTTCATCAAGCTTCTTATGCCACTGTCTACCTGATTGATGTAGACCACATAGTGATTTTAGAGGCAACCACATCCTGGCTCTGGATTGGACGCTCTCTATTGCTTTTGGAATCTCCATGTAAACCTTCTGATCAAGGTCTCCATAGAGATAAGCTGACTTCACATTGAGATAGGTATGAACCCAACCTTTCAATGAAACCAGTAATACAAAAAAATCTAATCAATGAAAAGTTTACGACGGGACTAAAACCTCGTCAAAATCAATTCCATATTGTTGTCGGTATCCCTGAGCCACGAGTCTGGCCTTGTATCTTTTCACAAGACCACTGGCATCTGTTTTGGTCTTAAAGACCCAATTTGAGCCTAAAATGACCTTTGCTCTTGGACGGTCCACTTCCTTGTATACCCCTCTCTCTGCTAAAATGTCCAGCTCTTGCTGGATGGCTTGTGTCCATTCCTTCCTCTGGTCGGATCTCATCGCTTCATCAAAAGTTCGAGGCTCTATCTTGACCAAATGAGCTTGTATTATTTGGTTACGTAAATAATAAGTCTCAAAACTATCATCCCTAGCATCATTCCAAATCTCAGTGTCATCTGCTTCCTCATCTGTATTAGGCTCGAGTTCCTCTACTGGAATTGGATCAGGAGAATTGAATATAAAAACAGGCTTATAGACAATATTATTGTCTTCACAGTATCGCTTTGCATCTGGGATTAACCTCAGTGTCTCGCCTGTTGGTGTTATATAGTAAACATCAAAATCTCCTGCAGTCTTCCCAGCTTGTCTATACTTGACTGTTCGATTCCATGTAGAGAAATCAACCTCTTTCAATCTTTGTTGTGATTGCTCTTTGCTAGTGGAAGGCTTTGAAGACTGAGATCTGGTCACGGGTCTTCGAGTTGCGATATTTGGATGTAAAAATCTGTCCTCAAATGGCTGTAGTACTGGCGATGGCTGGACTTCTACACCTGGGACTCTTTGTACTAGTGGTGTGGATACAACTGATCGAGGGGGCATTTTTGGATTCTCTTCTTCATCGGCATCCAATTATGCATCTTCATTTTGAAAATTACTGAAGATGATCTGTAGAGACCTATCTCTTGTAAATCTCTGTTTGTCCCCCTACAGAATGGATTCATCAATGTCCACATGTTTTGTTTCGACCACTTTTCTCAATTTAGGGTTCCAGATGCGATATCCAGCCGTGCTAATTGCATAGCCCAAGAAGACACCTTCCCAGGCTCGCGGATCCAACTTGGATCTTTTCTCTGTTGGTATATGGATTTAAGCCTTGCTTCCAGGTACACGAAGGTGTTGTACCTTCAAGGGGCGGTCAAACCACAGGCAGTATGGGATCTGACCTCCCACACTCCTATGTGGATAGCGGTTTTTAAATATATAAAAGTTACCGCTAGCTTGGCCCAGGGATACCTAGGCAACTCGGTTTCTAAAAGAATTGAGCGGATTCCATCAACCATGGTGCGGTTGATTCTCTCTGCCACCCGTTCATTTCAGGCGGATATGGGTTCGTCCACTGAATTGAGATTCCTAAATTTGTTAAATAAGTTTCAAATTGTCGTGAACAAAACTCCATGCCATTATCTGTTTGTACTGATTGGAGTTTACAGTCAAATGTTCTTTCCATTCTTAATTGAAAATTTTGAAAAATATTGAAAACTTCACTTTTGTGCTTCATTGGATATACAAAAGTGTATCGGGTGTAGTCATCTACCATTGTAAGTAAGAATCTCGCGCCTCCTTGTGATGGGACACGCGATGGCCCCCACACATCCATGTGTAACAAGGCCAAGGGTCTTGGGCTTTTAATATCTTGTATTGGTTTAAAACTTGCCCTTGTTGACTTCGCCATCGCACATATGTCACATTTGTCCTTAGCGAATGTTGCCACATCCAGGCCTCGTACGGTCTCCATCTTCTGCATTTTTGCCAAACCTTGTATATTTTGATGGCCAAAACGGGAGTGCCAGATTTCAGCTGACATTGGCCTTGTAATTTTATTTTGTGTTAAACTAATATTTTCTTTCAAGTAATATGGACTCAAGTCTTTATTTAAAATTCTATTATTCTTAAATCCTTTCTTATCATCTACCGGTTTCTGACTAGATTTTAATGCATTTGCATAGCTTTGCATCCGTTGTTGTTTAACATTGTTTAAGTTATTCAAATTTGGTTTAATATCTAACATCTTATTTCTAATGGGCAAATCTCTTAAACCTGAAACAACATGACTATTTTGTCCTCTTATTGCAGTCTCAACCTCTAGCTTGTAGAGACTGCCTTCCTTAGATGCACATAGTAAATAATCTTAAAAATTTTTCTTAAAAATATACATTTTGCCACTCCTAACCAAGACTTGAAAACCTGCTTCATCTAGCTTGGCAATCGAGAGGAGATTCTTGGTAAAATTAGGTGCATAAAACACTCTATTAAGTATGATAGGCACACTAACACCATTCTGCCAAGTTGAAATTACAACCCGACCAACAGCAGTAATCACCGACTTGCCTTTTCCTAATCTCAATTCATGAGAGAAGGGCTGAAGCATTTGAAACAGCTCTTTATTGTAACATATATGATCGGTGGCGCCACTGTCGAGGTACCAAGCATGATCAAGATTAGAATTGGCATTTAAATTTGTACATAAACTAACATCTAATGTATTAAATGCATAAAAATTTAAAGTATTGACCGCTACCGGCTGCACATGTTGTGGTCCTCATGATCTTGCATCCCATGGCTTAAAATTCTGGGTGCCTGGATGCTGCTGCCTTTGTTGACTACCATTCGTTGTCGCTGGCTGCAGTGACTTCTTCGGACGAGGGCAATTCCGTGCTGTGGCCCTTCTCACCACAATTATAGCATGTGAAATCGCTGCGTTGACCATTTCTTAAAGTGTTCAATTTTTGCGATCCTCTCTGTTGTGTTGGGTGGTCGTTTTTCACTGCTTGATACTTCGCGGATCATGCGTAGCGCTCAACTGGCATGATAGCTCGCCTTGAGCAGGTTGCAGGTGGTCGCTGACTCAGAGAAACACTTCGCGTGCTCACTAGTACTCCTCTGACCTCGGAAATGATGAACACGGAACAGGAAGAGTGAGTAAGTCCTCTGGCTGAGCTTACCTAGCTCTCATAAGCCACACTCATAAACAAGCCATTAAATAATAAAATCATAAAATTAATTTAATGGATAAATGAATGAAAAACTTACAAAACAAAAACTCCAGACTAGCCAACTACCTGTTGGCAGCCATTTGCAATCACCTAGATTGACTAAAAAACAAGTACCCCCTAGGGGCAAAATCAAACACTAATACAGGTAAGAACTCTACACAAAGCAAGATACTCAAAATATAAACAAAAACACAAAAAGTAAACAACTGCATGATGCCTTGCTTAACAAAAGTAAACAAACAAACAGAATCAAAACAAACTTAACTAAACTATACAAAAACAAATATGGCTAATCTATAAAATGTTTAGGCCTATGTCCCAATGGACCAAACTCTTAAGTGTTATACAAAATTTGAATAAATTACTAATAGGATTTACATCAAAATAACTTAGAAAAATAAATTATATAAAATTAAATAATTCTGAAATTCGTACTCTCCAACATGTTGTTGTTGAAATGGTCTTCGCCGGACAAAAGGAGTTCTTGTAGTGGCAAACGACTTGGCATCCTTCTGGGTGACTGATCCTCCTTTATGTCTCAGTCGAGACTGCTCTGTGATCAGATGTTCCCGCACAGCCTTAGGAGTAAAATCAGTATCACTCCAGTGATACATTGTTTGGACCACATTGTCATATGCATCCGGCAGCATCTCAATATATTGGAAGGCGCAGTCATCATGTGGTATGTTCACTTGGATGTTGGACAGGTCCGTCACCATTCTATCGACTGCTGATGAAAACTGCCATATCTTCATCTGGTAAAAGTTTCATCTCCAAAAATTCTCTGCGAAGTTTGACTTTGCGTGCTTGACTTACTGGCTGGAAAATGTCTTTCAGGGTTTTCCAAGCCTCTTTTGCTGTCTTCGAGGCAATGACTACATTTTTATACCCAGTAGTCACACCCAAGCAAATTGTAGCTCTTGCCCTTGCAGCGCGGTTCTGGTAGATTAGCTTTTCTTTTGCAGATGCCATGTCATCTAGTTTGGGTATGCTGTCATCAACAAATCCATAAAGGCCTTGCTCCAACAATAATAATTCCATATCCAAAGCCCATTCTGGATAATTATCTGCATTTAATTTTGTGATATTGAATCCACCAGCTTGTGAGTTGTCATTTTGAGTTGACATCTTTCAAAATGAGTTGAAATGGCAATGGCGATTGGAACACAGATGGAATTTCAATCCGAATAACATTCAAAAATAAAATTTTGAATTAATTCAAACGCAAGTAAGTGCGAAAAGAACATGCCAATGAACTAAAAATTATTGCATTTACTCTTGTTTGATATGCAGTCCTGAACTTCAATAAGGACTTAATGACAACTTGTCAACTGTACTCCAGATGACATCTTGTTCCAAATGTTGATCTTCTTTGTAGCAAAAGTCATAAAATCAAACTGCTAACCTTCATCTTTTCCTTGGTTCCAAAAACATTAACATTCCAGTCACTGAGCAATTTGAATGTTCTGGTATCCAAGGAAATCAGGTCCTTTTCACTCTGCTACCATGTTGAGAATAAAGTAGGCATATGGTAGATCTTAAGGAGGCAGTTGTCACTTTGAAATAAACATATTTTATTTCATGATTCTTGATTAGGATGTCTGCTTAAGCAGACATTCTTTCCCTTTGGAGTACAATTGTAAAAGTTCTATTTCTTACAATATGTAATGTGATGTGTTGCCATAGATGCTATAGTTGCTTTGTACAATGCTGCTACAACTTTGTTACTAGCATCCACAATAAAATAATACATGATACCAAAACAATATATATAGATCAAGTATTGTATGATAACACTTAATTCCTAACACTCATCATAGGCTGTGCATACATACGGAAATTCAAATACTTTATTTCTACACAGTGCGTACCAGTTGGGCAAAAATTCTGAATTTACTGTCAGATACCAAGCAAGGTACGAGGAACACAGCCAGCCTATCGCCGGAGCGCTCAGAAGCATATTTAGGGCCGACTTGGGTTGACGGGAATCGCGTATACTTTTGGCCGCAGCCGGGCCACCGGGTCCCGCCAAGCGATCTCGGATTTTCCATCCAAAATCAAAAGTCGCAAAAATTGCAAAAATTGGATTTCCACCAATTTTCTTCACCTTTACGGTGCTCGTGGGTCCTGGCCAAACGTGTTCCACAACAGCATTGACCTTCACGAAGTAGGCACCTCTCTTTGAGTCTGGTGCATTCTGTTTCTCGCGGCCACGACCTCTAGAGCCGTTGGATCCGCGACCTCGCGTTGATGCATTGCTTCGTACCATGCGTGGGCAGAGACACTCCCTTCCAAAATGCCCGTACTGCTGGCAATTATAGCATTGAATGCCAGACTGGTCAAAACTGGTTGATCTCTGTCCTTTGTTTTCATTTCCACTGGTTGTGACAGTTCAATACCGTAGCGTATTATAAGTTGCCACCATAAGATTCCCGCACTCCAAAAAGTCGGCACGAAATAATGGTCTGAGGATTCCGCCGTATAGCCTATCTTATTCAGCGTCCTTTGCTTGGTCCCTGACCTTAATTTGGGAATTTTCACTCAACTGGTTTGTCCTTGATGCATGTTGTAATTATTTATATTTATTTCACAGCCTAACGTAATCATTTATTAGTGTTTGTTTATCTTAAAGTGATCAGTGTTGGAAATTGTATGATTTTATTGGTTTTCAGGGTGTCTGTGATCAATCTAGATGTACACAGTCATCCTGAGTCTTATTTTATGTAATAAGATCACAAACTATGACTAGTTTCTGATCTCTAGTCTTGTGAGCTATTTTTAGCCCACATGTCATAGTCTGGCTTCGGTCTGAGCACTTAGCTATGACATCTGGGTTCCATGCTGTATGTTTGTGTTTCCTGTCCAAGATGGCTGCAAATAAAGTGCTTCACCTCTATGTGTGATTTTTGGACAGTTTTAACCAAATGTGAGTTCATTTCATTACAAAACCACACAATACCAAGAGATATTGCAAGCAACAAGCAGTTGCAGCAGCCAAGGCAAATTTCAAGGCAAATTTTCTCACTTTATGGGGTTGTTTCATGCATCAAGGACAAACCAGTTGAGTGAAAATTCCCAAATTAAGGTCAGGGACCTGTTGTTATTTCTTGTATTTATGCTCGTATTTATTCATTGTAATTTATGATTTGATGTTTCTTATGTTATTCCTTATATTTATTTTATTGTGAATGAGTTGTGTATGTTACCTGTAAGCCTCCGTAGTTTACGCGCTATTTATAATTTTTAAATAAAATTTTTCCACTCGCAACTTTGCGGTGAGACCATATGCATGAGTCTCTTTATTGTGCCTGGAATTTTTAGAGCCTTTCATCAAACTACATATGGATAACAAGGTTATGGGTTTCTGCATGTTTCCATGCGTTGTCATGAGTTTTTGAGCAGTTTTTGATGAAGTTTTGGGCGATTGTTTGGATTTTGTGTGTGAGTTCGTTTGTTGCGAGGACGAGGCCTACTTTGACGTTTTTGGGTAGTGTTTGGTGTCTGGAATTGGATATTTATTGTTTGTCTCAAATCCTGATGTGCGCTGTTTTGGATTTCGGATTGTTTTGTTGGCATAGACTGGATTTCTACTGTGTCTGCTGTTGATTCTACAGATTTTGGACCGGAGCAGCAGTTTATTGGACGAATTTCGAGTTTTTGAGCGGATTTTTGGACCAATTTCTGGATTTTTGTAGTTTTTGAGTGTGCGACCTCGGTGCGACCTTCAGGAAAAAAGAGGACAACAAATTACAGACAATTGCATGTGGTTCTCACAAGGAAGACTCCACTGAAGACAACATCTTGAAGTCGTCGCCCTTGAGTGGGGATCTTTACTTTTATTTGTTGTCTCTATTTGTCCTTTTTCAAAATTTTTTCACCTTCGAGGCTACCTAACCTTAAGGGACTTTTATTTTCATCCCGAGGATCTGGTAGATGGTGCCTCCCTATCTATCATTTTGGTGGGAATTGTTGCGATAATATTTTTGATTTTGAGCGTTTTTTAGATTTTTTGGAAAAAGTCGGATTTGACTTTCCAGGTTTCAATTTTGATTGTAAAAGTTTTTGGGGTTTTTGGGCCACATTTTGAGAGTTTGGCATTCTTATTTGCGGTATATTTAGTGAAATATACTAGTTTCGTTGGGATCCAAAGAGTTTTTGGGTTTATTGGCTGACTTATCGAGTTTAGCTTTGACGCGAGTAACTCTTGTGAGTTTTGGTTGGATTTTGAGATCCATTATTGGATAATTGCTAGTGTAAGCAATTATTTAGTGTTTAATTTAGTTTTGGTAGAGTTTTTGCTCAAAATTTGGATTAATTTACACGAGTTTTGTGAGTTAGGCGGCATTATAGTTTTAGCTAGTTCAGTTGTTAATTGTCTAGTTTTGGGGATATTATTTTGAGTAAGAAATAATATTTTTCAAATTCATTTGTGGTTTAGTTTAGTTTTCCCTTTAATTAGTCTACTATGGCAGAAAGGAATAGCGTGCTCAGTTTTAAGAAACTGAACGAGCTGAATTACGTCAGCTGGAAGCGGGACATGCTTGCATGTCTGGCAAGCAAAGGTCTTAGCAAATTTATTGATCCCAAGCATGCTGTTGCGGCCGGGGCTACAGCAGCTGATATTGTTTTATTTGAAACCAGTCAATCCAAAGCTGGTGGGATCATTTATTTGGGTATTGAGGACAAACTCAAGTGTTTGTTAGATGGTTTGGAGGGTCCTGCAGATAGGTGGGACAAACTTGCTAAGACTTATGAGCCGAAATCCAAGGCTAGGATTTCACGTCTTTTGGGGGAATTTCATCTAGCCCAGATGAAAGAAAACGAGAGTATAATTTTATTTCTGAACCTGATAACACAATTGGCGAGGGATTTAAGTTTGGCGGGAAAAGTTATTCCGGACGATGATATTGCCTGCCGTATGACGTGCACGTTGCTGTCGCAATATCATAATGTTGTGAGCATTATGCACAGGTGGGACGATGCACAGTTTACTGCTGCGTATGTAAAAAAGACTTTAATTGAAGAATTCGAGAGTTTAAAGTCTAGAGAGTTATTGGGCGTTAATCCCAATAACATTTCTGATAACAGTGCATTATCGACGAATCAGAAAAATCCCAAGAGGAAACAAAACAAAGAAATTATTTGTTTTAATTGTGGGATAAAAGGCCATTATTCGAGTAATTGCAGAAAGAAACCAAAAAAGGAAATTAAATGTTCAAATTGTGGGATTCAAGGCCATTAAGGGGCTTCATGTAGGAAGGGAAAGTTCAAGGGGTCGAATGCAAATGAATCCGTTTCTTTCTCGCATTTTTCTGATTCTTTGATTATTGATGGGCTCAATGTTTCGACCACGGATAATGAGTGGATTTGGGATACTAGGTCGGGAGCTCATTTATGTTATGATAAGAATTTATTTACTGAATTGACAATTGGAAAGCCTTATAAGATGAACGCGTTTGCTGGGACATTCGACGTTGAGGGGATCGGTACTGTTTGTTTTGTCCATATGATTGGGAACGAAGTTCTTCGGATTACTTTGAACAAGGTTGGATATGCTCCAAGTGGGAAGCGCAATCTAATTAGTGGGTCACGTGCAATGCAAGCTGGTTGTACGTGGTCTGGGAGGTCCAATGAAATCTTAGTTAGGAACAAGCAGAACAGACCACGTTAAGATTTGTCGAGAATAGAGGGTTATTCAAGTTGAATGCCACTAAATGCGATGAGAATTTGTCGAAGTCGAATGTCAAACCTGTTGTTAAAGAGAATTTTGGGACTAAAACGAATGTAGTAGAAGGTAAACCAGTTGGTGACTTGAAGTTATGGCATTGGAGGTTAATGCACACTGGGGTGGATTTCATAGTTAAGATGTTCAGTCAAGAGGTTGTTAAAGGATTACCTAAATTGAGTAAAAGTGATTTAGAATGCATATCATGCAAGCAAACTAAATTTAGGAGAAAGGCGTACTGAGATAATGACCAAATCAGTGCTGAAATTGGTACACTCTGATGTTTGGGGGCCCACTAAGTATGAAAGTAGGGGTGGGGCCAAATATTATGTTTCTTTTATTGACGACTACACCAGATGGGTAAAAGTGTATGTTATCAAAAACAAGTCACAAGTAGCTGATTGTTTTGAGGATTTTATTTTGCACATGAAACGTTTGACGAACAATAAGATTAAGAAGTTGCGTACTGAGAACGGTACTGAGTAAGTAAATGATAAAATGAAGAAAATTTGTAGATCTAACAACATTAAGCATGAGGTTACTAATTTTTATTCTCTGAGTATGAATGGCGTGGCCGAAAGGTTTAATCGATCAGCGATTGAAGCCTTAAGATCAACCATTTATAATGATGGTATGGACCGTATGTGGTGGGCGGAGGTCTTGATGGCGTTTACTCATGTTAAAAACCGAATTAGTCAAAAATTGTTAGATGGGTTGACACCGTATGAGAGGATGTTTGGCCATAAGCCTAATATTAGTTATTTCCGGGTAATTGGCTCGAAATGCTTTAGATTACTGCCCAAGAGTCAGAGGGACACTAAGCTTGGACCAGTGTCTAAAGAATGTATTTTAGTAGGATATTGTTGACACACGAAAGGTTATCGTGTGTATGACCCGGAAGATGACAAGTTGTATAATTCGCAAGATGTTAAGTTTTTAGAAACATCTTATGCAGATGCTACTAAAAATGTTATCAGTTTTGACAATCGGGACGACGATGAGGGGGACACAAAGTTGTTGCTTCACCTACTAATACCATTAAACCCCTATTCTAGCTAAAGCAGAGGGTATTTGGGAAAGGGTTGCAAAACAAAGACCAATAACGGGGAAGTTTCCTGGCCGTTATGACTCTACCTTGTCTTTTGAAGGCAAAACTTTTCGCTCAGCCAAGGCTGTTAGGGAATTTTGCGCTGATTATGACATTGAGCATGCGGATGCTAGTGTAAGACATGCTTTTAAAAACAATAATCCATTTCATGGCGTTTGGGATATCAAGGATGTGGCCGTTGGGGGAATGGTGGTTCATCTCCTGACATGTCTCCTGATGAGGGCACGTCAACATCCAATATTGTGGATCTTAGCATATACTTTAATGGGCTTGAGTGTTCAAATGTGGATTTGTCAAATCCTTTAACATACAAGGAGGCTATCGAAGCTCCTGACAGATTGGATTGGGAATCTGCAATGAACGATGAGGTGGAGACGCTAAGGGAACGGAATGTGTTTAAGGAAGTTGTTAGAACGCCAGATTTAAAAGTCTTACATCATAAGTGGGTGTTTGTGCGAAAGCGTGATGCCGGTGGCAAAGTTGTACGTCACCGTGCAAGATTAGTTGCAGGTGGGTTCTTGCAAGATTATGGCAAGGAATTTACTGAAGTGTACAATCCAGTAGTTAATTTTATTATTGTTAGATTATTATTTGCTGTGTTAGTTTTATTTTTGAACTGGGTTGACACGCATTTAGACGTTAAATGTGCGTTTTTGTATGGCGAGTTGCCAGAGGATATTTTTATGACCATACCGGATGTAGTGCATCTAGACCAGTCTAGAGTCTGGAAGTTGTGAAAGTGACTGTACAGGCTGAAGCAAGCAGGGCGGCAGTGGTATTTGAAGTTGAGTGCCGAGATAACCAAGTTAGGTTTTTCGAAGTTTGTGTCTACTCAATGTGTATATTGTTTAGGTTGGAGTGTGGTGATTTTATTTTATGTTGACGATATAATTGTTTTTGCTAAAGATGAGGAGACAAAGTTGCGGGCAGTTGCACTACTGAATAAAGCTTTTAAGTGTGTGGATCTAGGTAGAATCAAAAGATTCCTTGGGATCGATATCATACGTGAGTCCGGGGGAATCAGATTTAGTCAGAAGTCATACATTGAGGGTTTGTTTGAACGTTTTAAGAGTTTTGGTTTTAAAAACGTTAAGAGCCTTTTAAGGTGGGCATGGACCTCAATGATCTGAATTGTGAAGGCGATTTGTTAGACGCCAACGAGTATCCATATTGGACTTTAGTGGGTATTCTTATGTTCATATCGAGATACACTAGGCCAGATATTTGTGTGGCGATAAATATTTTAGCGAGATATAATTCGGCACCTAAACTGATCCATTGGTCATGTATTCTCAATTTATGGAACTATGTTGTAAGTACAAAAGATAAGAGCATTCATCTATGTAAATCTTTGAATCTTGATGTTGACTGTTACGTAGACGCTAGTTGGGCGACTTCCGTTAAAGATAGGAAATCCATTACAGGATATTTGATTTGTGTAGGTAGGAATCCCTATCATTTGGAGGTGTACTAAACAAAGTTTAGTAACTATGAGTGCCATGGAAGCCGAACTAATGGCGTTGTCTGAATTGGTAAAGGAAATGATTTGGTTTAAACGTTGTCTTAATGAAGTGGGAAAAATCCAAGGATTAGGGTTCGGTAGTTTTGTCGTACATTGTGACAACAGCTGGAATGCATTTTGTTAAAAACGACGTTGAGAACTCAAATACGAAGTATATAGATGTTAAAATACAATTCGTAAAGGAGAATTATGAATCGAAATTGTTTAGTCTACAATACGTTAACACTAAAAATAATTTAGCGGATATTTTAACCAAGCGTGTTAATTATCAGAAAATTGTGGACTTATGTAAATATTTAGATATTTATAATCAAGAGCATTGATCGAATAAATTCGAGTGGGGGAATTTGTTGTTATTGTTGAGAAGCACTTGAAGCAGTCAGGACCGCCTGACACCACTTGGAAAAGAAAAACTCCAAAGTAAAAGGAAATCAGCTTTATTTCCAAGTCTACTCAGGACCAGGCCAAAAGAGTGAGTGAAAAATACATAACAACACCCACAGAGGGCGCCAAAACCAAGATCACACTACAGGTGCCCACAAGACACATACAGAACATACAGGACTATATCACATATAACATATACAACTAAAAACCAACAAAACGGCCCCTATAGTCCTGTAAAACAATATAACACATACATTCAAAAACAAAAATTACAATATTATACGAAAACAGCATCAAATTACACAAGCTACCTCAAAAAAAAACATAATGAACAAAACAAAACTATTTATACACAACCACGATAAAGTATAAAAGCCTCCGACAACCACTAACCCCCATAAAGTCAATAGTGGGTGTACTAGGCTCATCGTCTGAATATAGATAAGCAAATATCATGCGCGTCCGCCATTGTTCGCGTTTACCCACCGCAACTCAGATACATCAGAGCCACACTTCCATCAACCACTAATAGAACATTAAAGGCGAGCGATGTCACTATTGTGGTAGCGAGGCGAAAGCAAAAATACAAATCACGGTGTCTCAAAACAAAACTCTCAATCATACAACCGTGAACAAAACTCAGACATTTTCGATCTATCAAATGGCTTGGTGAAACCATCTGCAAAA
>JH430187.1:2411-14923 GCA_000239455.1 Strigamia maritima
TAGAAAATGGCGCGTAAACCATGAGTATAATTGTTTGTTTACTTTGTGAGTGGCTCTTTTGGCCTTAGGCTCCCGCCACTCACCCCTTTGTTATGGTCAGGCTGACCTTAGAACTTTGTTATGGCTAGGTTTAAGAGCTGTGTGGCTCTTCTATTGTGCAACACCTTTTTAGTTACTATATAGTGTGAGTTTCCCTTTATTTCGCATTAATAAAGGTTATGTTATGTTTTGAGAACATAGTTGTATTTATTTCACTTAGGTTTATACAGTCAGATTTGCTTGTGCATTGCATGAGAACGAAGTCATTGCCCAGTGGGTGGCTGATTAGCCTACCCAGATGTTGGAGATGTTTGGACGCCATCTTGGTTAAGTTGGCTCCATGGCAACCATGTTGGTGCATTGTTTTAGACCGTCACAATGTATGCGATTCCTGGCATCACAAGACTTGTGTTTCTTATGCCTCTCTCGATGACAATTTTGTTTGTAAATTATGTACTTAAAAATGTCATTTTGCTAAAAAATAATTTTGATATTAATATTTTAATATTATTGATTTTAATAAAAATATTGTTGATTTTGATTAAAAAAAATTGTTAATTTTTTTTAAAATATTGTTGATTTTGATAAATAAAAATTGTTAATTTTTTTAAAAAATATTGTTGATTTCGATAATAAAAAAAAATTGTTAAAAACAATAAAAAATATTGTGTTTTCCTCCAAAAAATTGTGACGTGATAATTAGTGACGTCATTAGTAATGACGTCACGACCAATCAGGAGAAATGATGACTTCTCTCCCTAGTCGCCCGTGCGGAAATTAGAATATTTATTGTGAAGAATTGATTGTTGCGGAGGATTCGAATCAGCACAAAGGATAATTTTTATTGAAAAACGTGAGTTTTGACAATTTTTGAGAATTTTTGAATTTATAATGAGAAAATGGTTCGAGTTTTTTCGTTAGTCTGACTCATCGTTTATGCATGCCAGGAAAATGTCGGTGCCGATTGTCGTGTGAACTTTGTTTGTTTGATTCGTGTCCGGGACGAGGTTTAAGCATCATATCGTGTTGAATTTTGTGTAATTTGTCGTGGTTTCATCAGCAACTGCAGTGCTGATGGATGATTTGGCGTTTTGAGAAGGTTTTTCTGCGATTTTGGTGGTGTATTTTGATGATATTTTTGCTGCGAGTTTTGCATGTGATACGATTTTTCATCAGTGAAATATATGATTAAAAAGTGTATGCATGGACTGTTTGATGTGTTTTTTTTATTAAGTGTTAAATATGAGAATTAAGTGTTATAGTATTGTTGTGAAATTTGGTGATTTTGTCTGAGCTAGAGGCAAAAGATCAAAAAAGTGAGTAGTTTATTTTCTTTATTTTTTTTGTCATATAAATATTTTGTTTAATATGATATTTATTTATTGAAAAGATTAGTGTTATTGTATTGAATTTTTTTTTTGGGTATTGCTTGATTGATGGGATCTTTGTTTTGTGTAGAAAGCAATAGGGAATAAGTCAAAATTTTGTGTATTTTGTATTTAATGTAAATTTTGTGTAAATTTTGGTTTGTTTTTTGAGTTAGAGAAAGCAGGTCAAAAGGATATGAAAAGAGTAATTGTGTTAGAATTTCTTTTTGTTATATTTGGTTAAGGGAAGTTGAGTTAGAATTTCTCCTTATCTAAATTATTTGCGTTTGATGTGTTTTTGAATTTAGTTATAATATTATAATTTTATGGGATTCAGGGGTGATAGCCGGACTCATTGTGTGATTGTTGTGTTAGAATAATTTCAGGTGAGGAGGAATTACTATTGATTCTCTATATTTTTTTTTGTTTGGGATTGGTCTAAGCAATAGTCGGACTCTATCTTGTTATTTTTGAACGCAAGTTGAAGGGAAATTGTTCGTGATCCATTTCTGAATTATTGAATTTTGATATTATTTGAGTATTATAATTTGTTATATGATATTATTATTTTTTTTATATACAGGTTTTTTTTGAATGCTTGGTCTGATTATTTTATTTATTAATCATTTATAATTTAAGTTATTATTTGTGATATTTTCGATTTATTTGCATTTTGCATTTATTTTGATTATTTTGAATATCTGATAGTGTCATTTGATTATTGTGATTTTGTCTTTAGTGGTATTTTTGCAATTTTGATTTTGATATTGTTATTTATTTTATGTTTGGTAGTTTTTCGATTATTTAGTTATTTCTAGGTTTGCAGTGTGTTAACGGGTGGACTTGTGGATTTTGTTTACCTATTTTTCAGGGGTGATACAGCCAGATCCGGAGGTTCTTTTGGTTATATTTGGTTTTCTGGGTTTTGGTTTGTTGTGAGCGCATTAAAGTGTTCATCTGTTGGTTTTGACTGTTTGCTTGGATTTTCATTTAGTTGAATTTAGGTTTTGTGATTTTGGATTGGTTAATTGATTTGGAATTTGATTTTGATCCGGATTATTTGAAAATGGTGTTAATTTAATTTTGTGTTGTCTCTGGTCTGTTTTGTCTTAGTTTCCATATTGCCAATATGGAGGATGATAACCATCCAGGTCGTGTGACTATGTTGACTGAGGAGACATTTGCAATGTGGCGTGAGGAGATCGAGGTCTTATTGATGGATAGGAATTGTTGGCAGTTCCTTACCGATACATCGCCGGGGGTACCACCGGCGACAGATCTTCGGGCAACAGAGCGCTATGAGGAAAGGAAAGCTCGTGCTTACTCAACAATTCACAACTCGATAAGTAAAGATCTTCGTCCTTACATAAGTGATACAAGGTAGGGTGATGGTAGGGAGGCTTGGGATGCCCTGATCAAACATTTCGAGCCTGTTTCCAATACCTGTATTTGTCGTTTGTATGATGAGTTGGGGGGTTTACGAGTTGAGACGGGTGAATCCATACGACATTTTGCCCAGCGGATAAGGGCTGTAGCGAAGAAGCTTACGGATCTCGGTGAAACGCTCTCGTCTATTTGGTTGTGTTATCAGTTGATACGAAATCTTCCCATTGAGTATTAGCATGTTGTGATGGCGATAAACCGTGGAGATCAATTTAATATTGATTTAGCGGAAAAGGAATTGGTTGCTGAGGGTCGATTGTTACAAATGGCTTCCGAAGTTAAGTCATCAGGTCCACCTGTATCTCTTATGACCAAAGGGGGTGATAAAGATTATTTCCGGGATGTACAAGGGAATTTGTTTATGTTGGTTAAGGAACAGGTTGGCAATGATTACAGTTCATCTGAGATTGTAAATTCGGAAGAGGCCTTCTTCGGCCAAGTATGTGAGTTGGTAGATCTCTCCGACGTTTGTCGGGAGGTAGAGGTTCTAAAGGACCATTGAGGGGATATCTAGCTGGTAGTCGTTATACACGAGTGTTGTCACGAGCAAAACTGGGTGACAAATCTACAATTGATACCACAGAGCGATCTGCTTTTGGGGGGCCGTGCTGGCGGTGTCACCAACATGGACATCGTGCACGTGACTGTACAGTTGAGATGTTCCGATATAAGAATGATCCAAAGCCAGTTGAGACGGTTAATTTGGTTGTGACTCCATCATTGTCGTCAGCTGAGGCTGAAGATTGGAATGATTTTGGTTTTATTTTGGAGACTGATTTTGGTTTGGATGACCATGTTGTCGATTCTGCAGATGGTTTGTCGATGGATGATTGTCTGGGAATCTCTGAGTTTAGTTTGTAAGTTTTTTGGTTTGAGTGGTTACGCAGTGGATACTTGCTGGGCCCATTCTGTTTGAGTTTCCAGATCATCATTGTTCTTGTTCTTTTCGACGATGTGGTTGTTTTTGTGTTTGGTTTTCTTTTTGGCACCTGGGTGTTGGTTGGTTAGGTTGGAGTCCTTGATTGTTGGTGTTTGGTTTGTGTTTTGTGCTGTGAGATAATTCCCGCCTCGCCAATACGTTAGTTTCATCGTTCGTCCTCATTACGTTTGTGGTTTGGTGCGGGAAGTATGGTTTGTTGCTTTCTGGATTGAGGCAGATAAACGCAGGCTGGTTGGAACGCGCATTGAATTTGCTTGTTTTTTTTTATATAGCATTCCTAGTACCCCTTCCTATGATGTGTGGGGAGGTCAGTGTTTGTCGGGGTTTTTTTACAGTTTTTTTATAAGTTTTGTCATTTTATATAATGTATTGATATTGACTGGTCAGGGTGTTTTTTTTGACTGTTTTGATTTGATTTTTGATGTGTAAAATTGTAATATTGTCTCATTTATTGTGACTTTTCCCTAATGCCTTCGGTGAATGTATATATATTTTGGTTTTATTGTGAAGTACGATGTATATTTTGATTGTGAAGGTTTTTTTAATGTATATTATGTTTTCATTTTACAGAACTATAGGGGGCCGTTTGTTGGTTTTAGTGTTGTATTATACTGTTCTATTATACAGGGTTATAATCCTGTTAAATTATGTGTTTATATAATGTTTACTGTGTAATTATATTTGTCTTACTATTTGTATTATCGTTTGGAATGTACGTGTAGACCTTCCTCAGGCAATGGTCAACTGTGGTGGAAGTTCGCAGTTGGCCAAAATGGTGAAAAATCCAAAAATCCACTTTCTGAATTTGGACGGGAAATCGAGTACGGTTCGGCGGGAGTAAGTGGCCCGGCTGCGGCCAAAAGTTGACGCAATTCCCGTCGACCAAAAAGTCGGCTCGAAATCCTTTGAATCCGGTTCCGCCGAGTAGCGGATCGTGTCTGGGATGCTTCAAATAGTATCCGACCTTAATTTTGGATTTTTAGGCCGAGCGGTTTTGCAGATATTGCAGAAAAACCGCATAAAATCCGAAATTCCAATTGTTACAATGTCGGGCTTCTTGGCCGATACGCGGCCCGTAAATCTCGATTGATTCGGCGGCTTCAGCACGATTCAGCGTCCGCGTGGCTGTGGCTTCGTACTCCGTACGTTGCGATAATCTTCACAACGTTTTCTGGACGCGCGATGTGGAAAAACATCAATTTTCGGTGTGTTTCGAGTTCGTTCTGCGGTGTCCAATGGCGACGAATGTCAGCGAACATTGTGTCGACGTGCCTGGACATCGGCGCACGTATTCAGCGGGAAAACAACACGGTATGGCCACGGACGAACCGCTTATAATGCCGGCAACAATAAAAAGCCAAATAAATTGTTCAAATCGAAAGAACTCACGCATTTGGTCCTTAAAAACACATTTCCTGTTTTATTGAGCACATGAAGAAAACGGGCGCCATCTTGGCGGTACAGACACGGGTCCAAGAGTAAAATAGCTTGGGACCCAGACCAGAACCATGGTCAAAATACAACAGTGACCTCATGATCACATGGGTCACAAAAATGCTAAATCAAGCAAGAAAATCACAGAATATGACATACACAGGTAAAATAAAAACACACTAAGTTCTAAGTTACCAAAATAACTGGAATCATATCCTGCAATAACAAATAAGTGAAAATACATAACTGTGTACATTTTACAGGTAAAATCTGAATGATAAAAATTAAGAAAAATTCCAAAATAATTTTTACACATCATAATTAATCAATTGACTCTGTGAATAAAATAAACAGAGCCCGGATAATACAGATAAATATTAATGTACACATGTATGCGGGGCCTTAAAACAATAATAATCTATAAATCCTTTATAGTAGAGACACATAACTTAAGAGACACTATCCAGTGATAATTGCAATCACTTGGCAATTGAAATGTTCCAATTTACAATATGTCAACATTGGCCCCTTTAAATTGAAAAATTTTATAAACTTGCAAGTGGACCAATGACACCATACCATGGTAGGAGCTTAACGCTTCGCATTGGTTACCACAACCAAGGAGAACACAGACCCGAAAAAGAAAGAATCTCATGCATGGGATATCCTCTCTTGGACATCCTCCCATAAATAACAAATATCCTCCAAAACTCTTGCATCCAACCAAATCTGTTGCCCATGAGGCATCACAATACATGTGCATGTCCTCATTCACACAGCTGCTTAGATTTAAGCAGTAATCTTGCATTGTGTGTTCACCACGTATTGCAGAACTTGCAATAAACATTTAACATGGTGAGATGAATGCCGGGTATTAAACTGGGATAAAAAAATAACTGAATATAGGATGTCCGGCCTAGTTCTGGAAGCTAAGAACATTAAGGAGCCAACTAAATTTCTGTATGGAAACTCAGATTCAATCTCTGAATCTTTAGGCAAATTAAGAGTTGTTCCTACAGTTACAGGCACCTTAATGAGCTTGTTTGACCCTACCCCATAACTCCTTGCTAGCTTGGCTATAAAATCAGATTGATGAAGCAGAATTTTGGTATCTGAACGTTCAAATTCTACTCCAAGCAGTTTGGAAACAGGGCCTAAACTAACGATATTGAAATGTTGGCCCAGGGGTTCAATTAGGTCTTTTTCAACCTTTGCATCCTTTGCAAATAAGACCATGTTGTCTACATAGACTAATAAAATGGCCTGTGTACCAAATGAGTACACACAATTGAAGCCAGTGATGCATTCAAAACCAATCTGAAGCAAAGCAGTATCTAGGGTCTGATACCACATGCGTCCTGACTGGTGCAAGCCATACAAAGCTTTTACTAAATACCAGACACAGCCAGGACGCTTAGTGGATACACCTTTTGGAAGTTTCATGTAAATTGGTATGTCAAGTGCCCCATACAGATAGGCACACTTGACATCCAAATGAACATCTTTCCAATCACGGAGAACAACCAATAAACAGAAAAACAGTCTCACTAGCACGAAATTGACTACAGGGCTAAAGACCTCATTGTAGTCGATGCCCTGTATCTGTCTAAAACCTTGTGCTACTAAGCGTGCACGGAATCTGACGATGGCACCTTGAGCATTGTGCTTGAGCTTGTAAATCCACTTGTTGCCAAGTATATGACTGACTTGGTCGAGGCTTGATTTGAAAAACAGATCTCTCCTCGAGAGTATCAAACTCCTCGGCCATGGCAGCACGCCACTTGTCACTCTCTGGCGAGGACATAGCCTCTTCAAAAGTGGATGGCTCTTGTACACTGGCGCAATAAACTCTCACTGCTAAGTCTCAGTGCTCTCTTCGTCAACTGCAGGCTCTAATTCTGTTTCTGTCTCTTCAGTTTTTGGCTGTTCTGGGTCATCATCATTGTCAGAATCCGCAGTATGGACATGGTTAAAGTCATAATCATTAGGTTTATATTTCTCTTTTAGGTGGACTTCACACCACGCTTTAACATCTGGCCTGCTGCGCAATGCAGTACGTAGACCCGGGACATAATAATACACATCCCACTGCCCTTTTGTGGCACCCGTTTGCCTTTGCATCTCCTCCCTTTCCCACCCCGGTTTATGGGGTACAGGCACCCTGTGTGCTACCCTGGTGGGTCTTAATGGGGTGGTGGCAACCAAAAAATCTCTCTTATGTATCGATACACAAGGAGGGATATGGTGAATCGGAAATCTCTGCGCTGCAGGTGGCGGAGCTATTGCTTGGGTGTCTAATGGAGGTATCGCTTGAGTACGCGCTGGACGTGGAGCTATTGGAGGTGGGACCTCATCTTCTGAGTCACTTGACTCATTGGGTGATGGCCTAAATGTACTTTGGTCATGGCCAGTCTGAAATGGACTGTCACCCACATGAGTCTTCACCACATCCTTATACAAGCGCGCCTCATCAAACTTTACGTGTTTGGACTCAAACACCCCACCTGATATAGGGTCCCAGATCCTAAACCCTCTTGTTCCCATGGCGTAACCCACCATAATGCTCTTCCAGGCACGTGGCTCTAATTTGTCACTTCTACTTGGCTTTGGCACATGCACCTAAGCCAAGGCACCTGGAATCCCAAGGTGTGCAACCGACACCGGGCGTTTCATAAAGAGAACATATGGAATAGCATTATCCAGACGAGAGTGGGGATACCTATTCTTTAAATAGACCAAGGTGATAGCCAATTCGGCCCAGAGTGGCTTTGGCAGACCAGCACCGAGTAACATAGCTCGAATGCTATTCAAAACTGTGCGATTTCAAAACTGCCACGCCATTCATTTCTGGGCTATAGCTGTTGGTACTTTGAATCCTCACTCCAAGTGAGGTCAGGAAACTTTCAAATTCACCAGAAGTGAATTTCCCACCTCTGTCTGTCCGTATGGCCTTAATCTTTTTCTCTGACATACGCTCAACGCGCATATGAAACCTCTTATAGGTTTCAAACACCTGATCCTTTGAGCGCAAAGGGTGAATCCAGGTGTAGCGGGTAGCATCGTCCTCTACACAAAATAGGTATCTCGCTTCCCCTAAGGATGGTATTGGGCACGGCCCCCACAGATCCATATGCAATAATTCTAAGGGCTCACTAGCTACTAAAAGAGATTCTGACTTGAAACCTGCCCTTGTGGACTTTGACAACTCACAGTTGTCACAAATAGACTTTGACACTTTGGACTTTAAATCAATACCTTTTACATTTGCATTATGCACTAAATGATTCAGTCCTTTAGTGTACATGTGGCCAAAACGTTGGTGCCACATGTTCACTGAAACAACATAATTCTCGGGCTTGTTCGCTGAACCTGGCTCGGTCATGCAATTTCCAGGCTGAATTAAACTAGACTCGTTTAAACTAGGAACATTGCTTTGCCTGTACTTGACCGGCCCTTGTACACGGTAGAGACCATTCTCTAACACTCCGTACAGCGAACAAACCTTTGAATGGGACTTAAAAACTTTCATCAAATTATTATAAATTGACACATGGTATTTTGCGCAATCAATTTTACCAAGAGAAATAAGATTGCGTTTAAAGTTCTTCATAAAATACACATTTAGAAGCTTGATCTCCTGAGGTACTCCTTGCACTTGCACAATAAGCTGAATTGTGCCACGACCGGTGATGCTGGATGAGCTCTCACCCAACTCTAGGCGCATGGATTGGAGTTCTTCAAACTCATAGAACATTTCCCTGCTGTCACAGACATGATGCGATGCGCATGAATCTAAAAACCATGCTGGTGAGGCGACATCCAGACTTGCGCTGCAGACCTGAGGAGACTTTGGGACTGCTGGTTCACCTGGTGCGTTAGCAAACCATGCCGTCGCTGATGGATGACCTTCTGCGTGCACACCTGGCGTGCGATGACCACTACGGCGCTTGCCACGTCCTCGGCTACGTCCTCGTTGTTGCGACTGTCCTTGATGTGACTGATCTGACCTGGGCCCCCTTTTGTCTCGTGCAATCCTGGGCATAATGGCCTTTGATACCTCAATTAAAACACGTAACATTGTGGAACTGGGCCCGGTTGTCACTTGAAGAGACACTGCTAGTAGTATCCTGACCCTTTTGATTGAGTAGGTAGGCTGTTGCTGCTTCGCTCGACTGGACCAGTTTCCTTCGATTATTTTTAAGCATAAGTGCTTCTGATACCTTGGCGTAAGTAAACGCGTCCTTTGTGTGGGTGTCTAGGACACATATTGGTAAATCAAAATGGTTATATTCATTTAAGTTGTGTTATTTATTTGTAACCACAATGTATGTTCTGTAGAGTACATGACATACAATGTGTACCGTGCTTAGAGTGCGGATATATATGTATAGTGCAAGTAGCATTCATCATATGTGTTGTCACAGGAATGTGTTTAGTTAATTTGCAATGACTTTGTAGTTAGAATGTTGTTTAGATTATTTGCATTCTTGTGAAATAATGTTTAGTTTATTCATTAAACATCACCATGCCCATCTTGATGTAATGGTGATGTATTTACTGTTTTAGTTCTCTATTTGGTCAATAGATGGCGTTGGCAGTGGGAGCAGTGTGTCTCATCTACTGCCTTGTCTTGGCTCTTACATTGCTATGTGTGGGTCACATGACTTAGTCATGTGACAGAAAGTTATATAAGTGTCAACTGACCTTTGTAGAGACACTTGCTCTAGACGGACATGACTGGTTCACAGTAGTCTAACCTGAGCTGGTCCTCGTTTTCCTCATTTTGATATAAACCTGATTTGTTTTATTTGTTAAAAGTGTGTCTTCTTTTCAAATAACATCGATATATTGTCCGATATATCGATTCCAGTCGCAACTTTAACACGATACTACCGCCTAAAATGCATATAGTACCGAGACAAAGTCGCAATGAGTTCAGATTAAAAATACATTAACACTATTTTTCCAGGTTTAAATTACTTTATTGTTACACTTGAATGAATATCTTACGACAAAGTTTATTCCATTGTTTCCGATCAACCACGTGGTTTGGCAAGCACGTTGGAGAAATTAGTCCTAGCGATCTGAATATCGACGTTGACTTTGCAATATGGTCGTCACAAAGCTAACATGAGTTGATCTAAACTCTAGACCAACACATGTTGTCACCAAGACATTAAATCTTGACCCAAGAAAAGAGGTGCAAATTGATTCCCCCCAATGGTTAAACCATTCCAATCACACGGCGGTTTAGGTGCCAAAAGGGTTACGGATCACTAGGTGATCTGTATGCCCGAATTTCACCTAGTGAACCTTATGTGCGCCATCAAACATGATGCCGCAAATCCGCGTCTTGCACGACGCGTTATTTCAACGAAGGGCCCCGGGCCATGAAAGAGGAGAAAAGATAACATAGACATCACTTTACTCACGGGTCGGCCAGGTCCTGTGCTGCGTCTTCGAAGCTACCAAGTATGTTACGGGCATGAAGGTCCTGTCGACTGTAGTCCGGCTATCTTGCCCACTGGCCACTCGATCTCGGCAGCCATCTGGTATAACCGCGTAAGCGGGTATATAAGCGGATGCACAACTGATTCACAGGCCTCATATTTGCCTCATAAATCAGAGGCGCCAAAGGCTTAATTATTACAATGTAAATCAAGCACACAGGCAAATAATCATAGGTCAGTATCAGTATCAATGTCAAATCCGCAAGAAGCTCTACTTCCTGTTTTGCATGGCTTTTTATACTTGTCTAATCCCTTTATCACTGATAAGGGATTATGACAAGATAATCTGATAGGGGATGAGTCATGATGGAATGTTCATTATGACATCATTCTCTAGTCTCGAGGATAATATAAAATTATCCATTATTGAAATATTTACATATTTCAATCAGGGACAAGTGATAAAATATAAGCATAATTAACTCTATGATTTCCATAGAGTTTATATCTCTTTATCACAAATATTATATTAATTGGGGATAACCATTAAGGTCGTGCTAGCGCCCTCTTTGGTCATTCCTTGACCATATACAGATACTTGTATCATAGTCTCTAAGTAGACTTCTAGAGTCTACTCAACTACTATTAGTTTTCATCTCTATCCCAACATCAAATAAACTCACTTTATTCATGCAAATAGGTATTCTGCTGTAACTTTGGTACACTCAGTGCACCATAGTTACAGTTCATAAAACTATGGGATTCGAGACCGTCACAAACCAAGCCTAAATGTCCTTGAAAAACGCGAATGATATCATGAAAAATTCCACAAACTTGAAAATGGCGGTCCGTTGCCAAAATGGCAATATCTCGCGAACGGTTGAGCCTACAACGATGAAATTGGCATGGTTGGATTCACCTTGCCCGTGCGCTTCGAATGGTCCCTGTTTCAGCTCTGTAGCACCAAAACTTGCCGAGTTATTTAGCAAAAACCGGAACCCCACAAACCTAAAAAGCATAAAATGTTATTTGAAAAGAAGACACATTTTTAACAAATAAAACAAATCAAGTTTATATCAAAATGAGGAAAACGATGACCAGCTTAGGTTAGACTACTGTGAACCAGTCATGTCAGTCTAGAGCAAGTGTCTCTACAAAGGTCAGTTGACACTTATATAACTTTCTGTCACATGACTAAGTCATGTGATCCACACATAGCAATGTAAGAGCCAAGACAAGGCAGTAGATGAGACACACTGCTCCCACTGCCAACGCCATCTATTGACCAAATAGAGAACTAAAACAGTAAATACATCACCATTACATCAATATGGGCATGGTGATGTTCAATGAATAAACTAAACACTATTTCACAAGAATGCAAATAATCTAAACAACATTCTAACTACAAAGTCATTGCAAATTAACTAAACACATTCTTGTAACAACACATATGATCAATGCTACTTGCACTATACATATATATCCGCACTCTAAGCACAGTACACATTGTATGTCATGTACTCTACAGAACATACATTGTGCTTACAAATAAATAACACAACTTAAATGAATATAACCATTTTGATTTACCAATATGTGTCCTAGACACGCACAATGGCCCCTTTAAATTACAATGGTTATTTTAAACTACTCCTAGTAGAATACATTTTCACAAAATTGGTTTCATTTTTAACAACCATTCCTAATAGAGTTTTAATGACCAATTGGATAATTTCTACATTATGTGACTTGAATTCTAAAATCACTCATTAACATTTTGGAATATGTTTTGACATAAAGTCTTTAAACGATTAGCATCTAACCATTTTGTGAAAA
>JH430189.1:7538-30808 GCA_000239455.1 Strigamia maritima
CCATGGGAATATGTTTATTATCTGTCTCTAAAAGTACTGTATATTTTATATTTAAACAGAGTCAAATTTGTGTATTTTAATGTTTAAAAGTTATTTTAAGAATTTTTCTAATTTTTATTATACTAATTTATATGTAATAAGTGCACAGAAATGTATTTTCCCTAGATTTGTAATTATAAGACATGTTTGCTAAGTATAACATAATATTAGAGTGAAATGTTAGCTGATCTTACCTGTATTTGTCATGTCTTATGATATTTTGCTTGTTTAAGTGTATTTTGTGACATGTAGTCATGATGTCACAAAAACTTGTCATTTGACCATGTTCTGGTCTGGGTCCCAAGCTTTTCGCTCTTGGACCCGTGTCTGTACCGCCAAGATGGCGCCCGTTTTTCTCCAAGTTGAAAATAAACCAAGATTTGAAGTTTTATGGACAATATGCGTGAGTTATTTTGATTTAAAGATAAAATTAAAAATTAAACTGATCTAGGACGTTCAATTTCTCGGGCAACTTTCTAAATTGGATGTATAGGTCTGCTAAGCGCTCAAAAAAGTCATAATGGAGCTATGTAATAGTTGTCAACAATCAAAATTTTCAAAAAATCATTGTGACCAGAATTCTTGATGAATTAAGCCGTACATCCTGGATGTGTTAGAGGTATGTACGCAGTTAAACGTCCTGGAGTATGAATGGATTCGGAATTAAATTCTGGTCATAATGATTTTTTGAAAATTTTGATTGTTGACAATCATTACGTAGCTCCATTATGACTTTTTTTGAGCGGTTCGCAGACCCATACATCCAATTTAGAAAAGTTGCCCAAAAAATTGAACATCTTAAACTCTATCCAACAATTCGTGCACGAAACTAAAAAGTGAACTTTTTTGCATTGTACCGAAAGTATATATTGTGGTATCTTATTTTAATCCTCTAGTCGAGCTGAGTCGAAAAAATCATTGTTTCGTAGCCAAAAAATGTGCGCTACAATACAGAAACCCAAATGTAAATAATTTTTTAAAATATTTTACGAGTTTTCATTTGTTAACAATGGCACGCACATTTTTGGACTACAAAACAATGAATTTTCGACTCAACTCAACTAGAGGATCAAAATAAGATACCACAATATATACTTTCGGTACAGTGCATAGGTCATTAACCAATGGGAGTTTCATGCACGAATTGATAAATAGAGTTTAGATAAGTTTAATTTTTAATTTTATCTTCAACAGTTCTCGAGATATTGTCAAAATTGCAAAAACCTGATTTTGGTGGTTTTTAATTTTACCATTCCTATAAATCCTCTTAAAACCATTTATCTGTCAGTATTACAGCTTTTAAGAAATTTCCATTTTTCTGACTTTAAAAAAAGTACCTGTTCCATTTTTTTGGCAAGGAGGTGTAATTCAAGGAGATAACCCCATAGCTTCGCTTCAGGTATATAAAAGTTTTAAATTTTTAACGTACAGATAAATTTTGTCATAGTAGAAAAAATAGGAAATTTATTGTGAAAGTTTAACTTTAAACATTTGTGATTTCTCGGCAAACCTGTAAAATCCCGTCACCAATGATCTGTAAAATCCCGTTTAACCTGTAAAATCCCACTAAATCACCAAAATTCCATCACCAATGAACCATGAAATCCCGTTTAGCCTCTAAAATCACGTGGAATCACCAAAATCCCATCACCAATCACCGTAAAATTCCGTTTACCTGTTAAATTCTGAAAATCCTGTCACCAATGACCCGTAAATTCCCGTTTAACCCGTGAAATCCCGTTTAGCCCCTAAACTCACCAAATTCTCATCATTAATGACCTGTGAAGACTCGTTTAACCTGTTAAACTCTGAAAATTCCATCACCAATGACCCGTAAAATCCAGTTTAATCCCTGAGATTATGTAGGATCACCAAATTCTCATCATTAACCCGTTAAATCCCAAAAATCCAGTCACCAATGATGAATTGGTCCTTTTAACAACACCGGTTTGTTGCTCCAAAGACTCAACATCGTTTTAAACGTTTTTCTCCCATCAAATTGTCCTCGAATTCCTTAAGCTATCTGAATAAGGCTTAAAAAAGGCTTAAAAATGACCTTCGATAAGTACTGCCTTAAGAAACCGGTTCTAGTGGCAAAATGCGCAAATTGTAGCTTTTTAGCTTTTTAGCATCATTAAGGGAAGGATTTGGCCATTTCAGGACTTTTGTCTCACCCTGTTGGTTATGTCAGAGTTTTGTTGAAAAATGTATTTATTTTATGAAAAAATAGTACAATTATACCAGTAATTGATTATTTTTTCAAAAAAAATCTTGATTTCCATGTTTGTGTTCATATTTTAATTTTAGCGCGTAGACAGGAATTGACAACAATGTCGTTAATAACTTCCGGTTCGGCTAAAGTGGTTATATCACCGAAATCGTCAGTTTTTCCAGAGGCTACTCTCTTTAATACCCGTCGCAAGATTTTGCCTGATCTGGTTTTAGGGAGAGCAGCACAAATCTGAAAAAAAAAACAATATAAAAAAAAAATTTTAAAAATATTAGTTGCATTTAAAAATGAAAACCAACCTGGTTTTATTGGTTTTAGCCCGGTTTTAAAGCAATTTTTCAAATGACCTGGTTTTACTTTGTTTTTAACTAAATTCTAGCTGGAACTTAGCTGGGGGTTTTTGTTAACCCTCAGAAGCCTATCCTATGGGACAATTGACACAGGCAATAGTTCTAAATACAAAATTTTTTCAAAAAATGAGATGTTCAAAAAGTGATTTTACATATGCAGTGTTCCTGTTTATTTTTGTACATGTGCAATTGGTCACCATACAGTGTATGTTGACCATGGCGCCACCTACGTTCACTATATAACTAGTGACCGAAAATAAAGTAGTTAGTCACCGGTTAAGTCTAGCCTATAATTTATCCAGACAACAACCCATAAGTGAAACACAGCAACATACACTCAATTTCTTTGGTAATTTTCAGACTTATAAAATAAGGTTATTGTAAAGAGAAAATATGAGCCCCTTAAAATCTCAGCTTAAAACGTTTGCTGTTTTTACTGCATTTTTTATCTTTAGTGAGAGCGCTTTTAAAATACAATGCCACCTATAAACAAAGCAGTCGGCACATGTTCAGTCTCGTGTTCAGTTCACATTGTTACGTGAATAATTAGACAGGATAATATTAATTTAGCATAAGGTATAATATATTTATTAAAGTGGTCAACATGACCAGAACTTACAACTCTTTGAATAAGAGATAGAGAAATATAAGAGGACTGTAGCGATTTTAGTTAGGTTTAGACCTAACTTGGGTGTTGTGCCATGTTACAACAATGATCTGACTTCGTATTAAATTGTAGCGATATGCAAATGAGCGGCGAGAATAATGAATAAAGTGAAATAAGATGTTTTCTCAAAACATGACAAGTCATTTATTTATTCCAAAGTGGAATAAGATAAGAAAACATGAATAGTTATACATTTGACAAGATATAATAGAATATTATATCTGTAGAATTAAGCCTAAGCAATTATATAACACTAATTTGACCCATGGTCAACAAGCCTCGAATGTCCCTCCTATGTGGAGCATTCGGATTCTAACAATGTCAAATTAACTATTACTTATTAAAGGGAATCCAAGGTTTGCAGATGTGCAACCGGGTTGCATCTCAGTTCGAGTTAAACGGTTTCGTTACTTCAATCGGTCAATTATCGAATCTAAATCGAGGGAATCTGTAATAAATAATTAGCGGGATGGGATCATTCCGGGCTGAACACGAGCAGCCGTCAGTCCACGAGCTGACACCGAGACACGGGCTCAGTACAGGAAATGCACAAAACCACTGCCCATTAAGTAGAAGCAGTGCGGGAGAAGAGACAATAAAAGTATTAGTTCTTCGACCACACAGGTAGCCAACATTCAGTCGACCGGACATGACACGAGCACGCCGACTGACACGAGCCGATCCATCGAAACACGAGCCGATAAGGTATGACACGAGCATACAAGTGGGCACGAGCCACTACCGGGACCACGAGCCAAGCAAGGACAATGGACAAACATAAAGGGTGGATACAAAAGTATCAATGTATCCACCAAAACAAATAATAACAAAACATATCCGAAGATATAAAAGTGACATAGTGAAGTAAAGGTTGGGTGCATAAGAGAGAGATTAAGCTCTTGTCAGAGCTTATATACCCCTCGATCACATGCAATCGTGATTGCATTACATGACACCTGGTGTTCAGGTGTCAACACTTTGATATTTAATTAGCGCCACCTGTCCACAGGTGTAAATATCTTTTAATATCATGTAATATCACCTGTATTTAGGTGATTGTACTATCGGCAACTTATGTCAGTTGCCATGACATTTTAACAATTGATATTGTCGACATGGGCGACGCAGGGAAGTATCGCCAAATGGTGTGGTAAACATTATTTAATTTGTACACTCTTTATTCTGGGTAAAAATAAAAGATTAGTCAATTTTGGACCATCACAACATTTCATATCAATTGCAATTAATTGAACTAATTGGAATTAAAATTAAGTTAATATACACAATTATTATAAATAAATAATTAAACACACCTTGCATGCTGTTCAAATGATCATTTTTTGACCGAGTGTCTTGATTATTACAATCGGTGACACCTAGTGTCAGTTGGTGAAACCATAATAACCATGGTAACAGCACTAAAGCGCTTCAATAGAGCATTTAAATCCTGACATTTGACACCACTAATAGGTCTTTGCGTTGACCCAAAATGTTAGGCGTCTGAGAGTTAAACGAAATCAATATCAATATCAAAAGCAAAATCAAAAATTTGATTTAGCTAATAAATTCCATAAAAATCTAGCTAAATTCTATTCTATCTAACAATTCGTGCACGCAACTCCCATTGGTTAATGGCGTACGCATTATACTGAAAGTATATATTGTGATATCTTATTTTAATCCTCTAATTGAGCCGAATCGAAAAATCATTGCTTCGTAGTCCAAAAATGTGCGTGCCATTGTTAAAAAAACGAAAACGCTGGTAAAATATTTTTAAAAATTATTTACATTTGGGTTTTTGTATTGTTGCGCACATTTTTTGGCTATGAAACAATGATTTTTTTGACTCAGCTTGACTAAAGGATTAAAATAAGATACAACAATATATACTTTCGGTACAATGCAAAAAAGTTCACTTTTCAGATTCGTGCAGGAATTGTAGGATAGTGTGTAGAAAGTCTGTGAAAAATAAAGACAAACTATTTTGTCTTTGAACATCATGGCCGACAAAGATAGATGTTCCGCGGCCACGATGTTCGCTGATTTCCATCAAAATAGTTTGTCATTCTTTTTCGCAACTCTTACTTATTTTTATGCCGATTTCTCATGGAATCGTTAGGATGTTGTTAAATGACGTCCACAAAATCTGCAGGTTTTATTTGCTGAAACCTCAGTTTGGGGTCGAAAAACATCATATCGTTTCCAAGATGGCTGCTACAGAATGCTGCTAAAACCCTTATAACCAATAACCAGGTTTAAAACAACCAACTGAAGATCGTTTTAGTCTAAGCAGTTTTTGGGGTTTAAAACCAACATCAGGCTAAAACCAACTAGTCTAAAACGGCAAAAACCAGGTTAGTTTTCATTTTCGAATGCAACTAAACTCCGTTTCCAAAACATCACAAGAAACTCCCATTGGCCAGCAATTTTTTAATGCACTTAAAAAAAAATTCGAAAAATGACCATAAAAGGGCATGAACGAACATAAACGAAGATAAACAAACATAAACGAACACAAAACGACTAGAAACGATCATAAAAATGACCATATATATAGTAGTTTTTGGTGGTTTTTTGTATTAATGTGCAAGCAAACAGGCTCCAACCAATGAGAGTTTCTTGCAATGTTTTGGAAACGGAGTTTAATACAAGAAAAATTTAAAATTTTTTTTGTAATTAAGTTAAATTTAATTTATACTTGAATTAATTCTGGTGCAGCGTACGAAGCAATGCTATTTCGAACGTGATTTCTAAGTTCCTTCTTCAATATTTCAGGACTTTCAATTTTATCAGCCACATCTTTTAACACTACGAAAGCGTAAACTCCTTCACCAGTTATTTCATGCGGAAAACCAACAACAGCGGACTCGGCAACATTCGGATGTCGATTCTAAATGTATAAATGTATAAATAAATAAATAAATAAAGTATATACATTATTTAACAATTTGTGCACGAAACTCCCATTGGTTAATGACTTATGCATTGTACCGAAAGTATGTATTGCGACATCTTATTTTAATCTTCTTGTTGAGCCGAGTCGAAAAATCATCGCTTCGTAATCCAAAAATGTGCGTGCCATTGTTAACGAACGAAAACGCTTGTAAAACATTTTAAAAAATTCTTTACAAAATTTTTCGACTCAGCTCGACTAGAGGATTAAAACAAGATACCACAACATATACTTTAGGTACAATGCAAAAAAGTTTACTTTTCAGTTTCGTGCACAAATTGTTGGATAGGCGCTTGAAGTTAACATGAGCGAGCGCCTGCTTACATACATCCACCAAAACATATCACAGAAGGTGTATTTGTTACAGACAAATCCCCGGATATGAACAAATCGGATATGAATTCGATTCGATGCCAACAAACCTATCCAGGATTGACCACGAGGAGGTAGAAAGTTGGACTTTACACCCCCGCCATTTTGGGGTCGTGACAAAACCTGGGGTAGGGGTACCCCATTGTGTAGTTTCATGGGGTACCCAAAATGACAAAGTGATCAAAATATCATTTTGGCGAGTGGCGGAATGAAATTTAATAAATAAAATTTAATGATCACAAAAAATAAAATTCAATTATAAAACTTAAAAAATGCTGGAGGATGAAACTTAATGAACACAGAAATACAATGTAATGATAAAAAAATTACAAAAATCACAGAATCAGATACGATTTCTGTTGGCTGTTTACATTTTCTGACATTTTAATAGACATTATAATAGTGTTCTTTAAATCTCGCCACGCTTTTGCTGCGCTCGGTGAGATTTTCCTAATGCCTGCAGCAGGCTAACCTAACCTAGGCAATTTTTAATAAAAGTTATATATTTTTAAAATAGTTGTTTTTGTAGGTTATTTATTTTTAATAATATTTTCAAAATAATTTTTATTAATAAAAATTCCTTAAGTTACGTTAGCCCGTCACAGACGTTAGGAAAATCTCGCCGAGCACAGCGAAGGCCAGATTACCAACAAGAGTAGCTGTAAATTAAAAAAAATATTAAAAAAATTAAAATGTCCGAAAATGTAATCAGCCAATGGAAATCTTACCTTATTCTGTGGTTTTTGTAATTTTTTATCATTACATTTTATTTTCTGTAATCATTCCTGATGTGTCTGTAAATAGTTGATTATGGATTTAATTATTTATTTATTTTCTTGTTTAATATTCAGAGAACTATGACAAAACTGGATGTAAACTAGTTACACGGTAAGTTAATCACATGGTGATTTTTAGCATTACTGGCTGGCATTACTTAGTCCAGGATTTCTCCTGCATTCACGAAAATGTGATAAATGGAAAAATATGTTTTATGGGAGTAGGTTTGTACTTTTCTTATGCTGATATTCTCCCCTTTAACTTAGATTTATTATTTACATTTAGATTGTCCAAAAAACTGTCTAATAATTGAATTTTAGGTACCCCATGAAACTACACCATGGGGTACCCCTACCCCAGGTTTTGTCACGTCCCGCCATTTTGAGAACAATCTTTCTTGTTGTTTTAGCTGCCATCTTGGAAATCTCATCGAACACATATCCGATCGGCGTGAAATTTGGCACTAGCTCAGAAACCACGTGGGGGATTTAGTAATAAATACCCCCCCTGTGACATTATTTGGTGAATTCATGTAAGCAGGTGTTCGATCATGTAATCATCATCAATACATAAATAAATGAATAAATTATAATTATTATTATATAAAAAAAACTGTTTTACAAGCGCAGCTTCGACTTCTGCTGTGTCCAGCCGATGACCGGTCACATTAATAACATCATCAATGCGACCGGTTATTTGATAAAAGCCTTCATTATCTCTCATTGCACCATCACCGGTTAAATAAACTCCTAGAAAGAAAATTTGCGGTGAAAAACTCGGTAACCTTTCAAAAATGGCGGTTTATTGATAGTAAGCCTTTTCGCTTATTGACAGAGAGCACATTCTGGGCATGCGCAATTATGTTGGTGGTTGGCGAAGTTTGAATAAGATTTCAGTCATGCACAGAGCGTGCTCCTATTCAATCGCGCTCTCTGGCGACAAGAAAAAAAGCTTATTGTTTGGCGGTAACGCTGTTCGAGGGCGCCACTTAGTTTGGTAAACACTGATTTCTAGCCGGTTTTCCAAATGCCAATTGTGGTGCTCTCAAAAAGTGTTACAGACACACACGATAAGTATTTTATTTGAGAATCTAACTCATAAAAACTATGGGCGAGAGCAAGCACATGAAAGAAACCCTAGGATTGGTTAGTGCAATTCAAATGGGCCAATAACAGGCGTGCTGTCGATAAATCTGTTTCATGATGATTGGAATTACCAATAAATCGATGCATGGTGGTTAGAATTACCGTTTGTTGATTGAATATTTACATATTTGCTATTTTATTTCAAATTAAATTTTCGTCTGACAATTGAAATCTTCCATTTTGTAGTTTTTCTCATTAGATTCTCTATCCGAATATCACTCGCGCTAAAGAGTTTAACGAAGTAGAAGGCTCAGCCATTCATTTTTCTTCATTGGAAAAACCACTCGTTCAGGCTCCTGGCCAATTTCAATTTTCAGTCAACTTTACCTAGTCAGGTGAGGTCAGCCGCTGCAGGCGTTAGGCTAGGACATGGAAAAAGTGAACTGGAATTTGAAATTGGAGCATCCATTGCTCTGTGTTTTGTTGTGAGCCACTCGTGCCTCTAAAATTGGGATCAGAATAAATCACTCGATTTATTCAGATCACCGAACACTCGTGATACATTCAGATCCTTGTGATTTTGTCAATGTAGGAAAAATTCATTGTTTGGGCCTATTTCGTTAAACTCCCTAAACTATATTTAACAATTCGTGCACGAAACTCCCATTGGTTAATGACCTATGAATTGTACTGAAAGTATATATTGTGATATCTTATTTTAATCCTCAAGTTGAGCTGAGTTGAAAAATCATTGCTTCGTAGTCCAAAAACGTGCGTGCCATTGTTAACGAATGAAAACGCTTGTAAAATGTTTTAAAAAATTATTTACATTTGGGTTTTTGTATTGTTACACACATTTTTTGGCTACAAAACAGTAGGGTATTCAGAAACAGCGCATGAGTGCGCAAGTGTGAGACTGTGAAAATGTGAAACACACTGCGCATGCTCAGTGCACAAAGTTTCTGAAACACCCAAAATGCAAGAGTGCGCAAGTGTGTGATTGTGTGTGAAACACTGCGCATGCTCAGTGCCCAAAACAGGCGAGAAAAATGATTATATTTCAAAGTTTTCTCAAATTGTGTACAGTTAAAAATGTTACCAAAGTTAAAAATGTTACCAAAGTTAAAAATGTTACCAAAGTTAAAAATGTTACCAAAGTTAAAAATGGTACCAAAGTTAAAAATGGTACCAAAGTTAAAAATGGTACCAAAGTTAAAAATGGTACCAAAGTTAAAAATGGTACCAAAGTTAAAAATGGTACCAAAGTTAAAAATGGTACCAAAGTTAAAAATGGTACCAAAGTTAAAAATGGTACCAAAGTTAAAAATGATACCAAAGTTAAAGGTCAAGTGCAGTCTAAAATTTAATTTTAATGTGTGAAAGAGTGTTAACAATAACATATATTTCATTTTTTAAATATTTTATTGTTGAATATTTATTATTATATAACAATTCCAATATTCTTTCTCTACAATGAAAAGCATAATGGTCAAATGACGTTCCCAATCCTAAAATTCAAATGTTCCAGAACTAGTTCTCAGGTTTGGTCGAATTTCAACTCTCTGAGCATGCTCATGAATATACGCATGCTCAGATGGTTATTTTGTAAACAATCAGAACTGGTGACGTCTTTCGATTCTTGCTCGACCATGATGCATTGCATGACAAGCAAGGCGAGCCAACTAGACATTGTTTTGTTTAAATACTAGACGTCCCGTGTGTATATATATACACACTGCATTTGGAAAATAAATTTAAAGAATATTAGAACAATGTGTTTTCTAGAAAAACATAATGATAAGAGTTTTTGTAATAACCGCGAGATATCAGAAGCGGGCGCGGTTATGAATATCGCGTTTCTGCATAATTCCAAATATGCACAACCGCGAGATCGAAATTTCTCCTGGTTCCGCATACTCGCCATTGTGCATGAATTTAAATCTCGGTTTTTAATTTATATCCATTAGCGCGAAATTTTTTATTTTAAATTTATTGTATAAATGTAATTGACAATAAAAAATTGATGAAATATTTTTTTTATATATACATACACTTGTTTTTTTATACATGTTCACGTTTTTTAAGTTTTTGATTAATTAATTAATAAAATTTTTTTTTTAGCCAGTCATAAGCGCAAATTATGCACAGAGTGCCAAAACGCATCAGAAAACCCGTTTGCGCCTGCGGCGCCTGATTCACAAACAACCTCATAAAGACAGGTTACAAGTGGACATGACAACATTCAAACAAACAAAACATAAACATAAAAGGTAGTGAGTTCATTTACTATGTTTATGTTTTGTTTGTTTGGATGTTGTCAAGTCAGTGCGCCATTGTTGCTTGGTGACAACTGCACAACCAAACCCCATTGTAACAACACTCACATCACACATTGCTGCGATCAAGTCGTTGCAATGAGGTTTACAAAGATGCAGAGATTGTTGTTGCGGTGGTTGGTAAGTGACGTCATTGCCCAAACCCAATCAGATTGCCGGGATGCGAGTACTAACAAACATACGGACACACACTGGAATTTTAGTATATAGGGATTCAACAATAAAATATTTAAAAAATGAAATACATTATATTGTTAACACTCTTTCCCTATATACTAAAATACAAGTGTGTTTGTTCGTACTCGCATCCCAGCAATGTGATTGGCTGTTGACTGTACGACGTCATTTGCAAATGGCGCCCGAATAAGAAAACGAATGAAAGGATTATTCAACACACTCAACGTGCCCAAAACAAGACCAACGAACCAACGAACCAACGAACCAACGAACCAACGAACCAACGAACCAACGAACCAACGAACCAACGAACCAACAAACCAATGAATCGAAATTGTCTTAAATAAGAAAACGAATGAAAGGATTATTCAACACACTCAACCTGCCCAAAAGAAAACCAACTAATCAGAAATTTTTAATGGGATTTCTACAGTTGCATGGTTTGATGCAGTCACTTCGGAAATGCCAGTGTCCATATGTGTGTTCGATTAATTTGTAACCGCACCCGATGAGGATGTATATAAATCAGGCGCAGCAGGCGCAAAGCAGGTTTCCTGCTACATTCCGGTTGTAGTGAGTTCATTTACTATGGAATTCGAATTTAGAATTTAGAAACGTCTATACCAGATGGGATTTAAAGTGATTTTAATGTCCCACCGGGTTTTGATGACTCATTATTTTGTACCGGAGTGGGTTTTCATGAGTTATTGTTTAATGTTTTTTATTATTTATTTATTATATTTCTAGAAAACACACATTACTAAGTTCACAAATTTCCTATATTCAAAAATTATGTGCATGTTGCACATGGGACGTCTAGTCACATATTAAAATTAAATTTTAGATTGCACTTGACCTTTAAAATAATACCATATATCTAAGATTAAAATTAGGTACCAAAATTAAAAATGTTACCACTTGCCTAGTACTAAAATTATGGTACCAAAGTCATAAAAATGGTACCACATGCCTAGTACTAAAATAATGAGACGCCAAATTGATCCAGGTAACACTAAAACCCAGAACTGTTGGTAGCATATAATTTTAGTACTAAGCAAGCGATACCATTATTTTAGTACAAGGCAAGTTATGCCTGCCCGCCATTTGCAATCACATGTGAAACGCACTATGCGCACCTCTAAAGATGTGAGTGTGAGTCGCATAACATAACATGAAGCCTATGAGACTTCCGGTGCGCATGTGTAAAATCACATTTTCACACCTATGCATTTGAGCAGTCATGCGACAGTTTCTGAATCCCCCTTCTGATTTTTCGACTCAGCTTGACTAGAGGATTAAAATAAGATACCACAAGATATACTTTCACTTTCAGTACAATGCACACTTCTCAGATTCGTGCACGAATTGTTGAATAGAGTTTAACGCTTGCGATATCACTGTTGATAAATAAATTTTGATTTTTGTAACCTGGATAATCCTTGAAGTAAGTATCAACAAACCGCTTATGATCTCCATAAATGGTCTGTGCCAGTCCGGGCCAAGGTTGACGGATACAAAGTGCACCTTTGACATCATTCCCAGTTACAATTTTGCCCTAATAAATCAATTTTATGTAAGTTATTTTATGTAAAAAAATTACGCCAAGGCTATTTCCCCGAACAATTTCAAATTCCAGTTCACCATTCTCATGACTTAGCCTAACGCCTGCGGCGGGCTGACCTCACCTTACTAGGTAAAGTGGACTGGAAATAGAAATTATAGCTACGAGCCGTTCGGGGAAATAGACAGTACGAAAAAATTAATTGGAAATTTTACTTGTCTATTAACTAGTGCTGGATCAATTCCAAACATTGGACGCATCGGTTTTCCGCCGACAATTTTGGCGCCAGGTGCCGATGGCCTGGGTGCCAAAGCGACTCCACCGGTTTCTTAAAAAAAAAAAGAAAAAAACAATAAGTAAAAATTCATGATTTTTATTGGTAGATTTACCTGTTTGCCACCAGGTGTCTATTAAATCTCTTTTTTCTTCACCAACGACTGAATAAAACCAATTCCAAGCTTCTAGATTAAGTGGTTCACCAACTAAATTAAATAAATTATTGAAATTGAACTACGTACTGTGTAACTCCGCATTTAAAACCCAGGGCTTATAATGGAAAAACCGCCATTTTTGTTCTCCGGAAAATGTTAAGTGGGCCGATTTTTAGCCCTGGGCTTAAATAAGCACATGGGGTTTATATCAGCGTATAAGCTCATGAATCTTAATGGGTTTTAATGGGGTGTTCGATCATTTGTACGAAAGTACGTTTGTCCGAAAAACCAAAATAAGCGTATGGGTACGTTTGTCCGAAAGTTTTCGGACAAACGCACTTTCGCACAAATGGCGTCGGACAATTTCGGACAAACGTTCCGTCGGACAAACGGCGTTCGATACGTATACGTATACGTATACGAAGTCAGCGAATGATTCGCTGTCGAACCTGTGCGGTCCGGGCATAGCGCCGATCGGAAACCTGTCCAGTCCGAACAGAAAGGGCAAAAATTGGTTTGTCTAGACTAAGCAGGTTTTAGAGTCCACGGGATAATTCGGTTTGTCCGGCGTCAGGACTTTTGTCCGGTGTTTGGAGGTTTTTTAGCATGGCTGGAGATTGAACATGAAATTCGGACAAATGACCATTTGCTTGGTCAAACCATGCGCCGTTTGTCCGATCGCCGTTTGTCCGATTGGTCGTTTGTCCGAAAACTTTCGGACAAACGACCAGTCGGGCAAACGGCGTCGGAAAATCGGCGTCCGTCAAACGGCGATCGGACAAACGGCGTCGGACAAACGTACCGCCATCTTTAATGGGCTTTATACGGTATTCTCTCGGAAAGAACGACATGCCGGATAATAGTAAATCCGACTAGGGTGCCAAAAAATTCGAATTTTCCGACATGCCGGATAAAGTGAGTATAGCGTTTTACAGCACCGATTCGATTTTTACAGCATGCTGTAAAAATGACCAAAAGTCTGATTTTCAAAATCTGGTCAAACTCGGTTTTTCCGGCATGCCTTCTTTCCGAGGGGAATATGTTAATCAAAAAACCGCCATTTTTGACGTCCGAAAAAAGTCAAGAGGGCTGATTTTTAGCTTTGGGCTTTAAAGGCTCATTCACAATGGATGCAAGCGCGTTCACAATGAGCCAAAATTTTGCATGCAAACTGTACGAACGTTTGCATGCGGTTGCATGCGTAGTTTGCATACAAAAGCTATACTTCAATAATTTGAAGTATTGCAAGCTTTTTCGTACGTGAAATGTGACGTATGATGCATAGCCAATCAAAACGATTCTTTTATGATTTCTCCCAGCCAATCACAGCCTTGGAATCACTTGTTGAGTCATTTTGCATCAGTAGGTGCGACGTCATTCTACTTCCTAGTGACTGATCATGCTCAGTGGACTTAAAATGTGATTAAGTTCAGAACTATGTTCACAATGATGTAAACAACTTTCGTACTAAAAAAACAAATGAATCAATTGTTGCATGCAACAATTGACTCGTTGCATGAAAGCTACGCATGCATTGTGAACCAGGCTTTATACGCACATGGGCTTATATCCGCATACAAGCACATGGGTTTTAAAGCGGGGTTTTACGGTATTATCCTCTTGCAGGTCCCACCTGAAGCCAAAACGCGTAATGATGACCGATCGTATTTTTTAACCCAACTATCGCCATGTTTTATCAATAACCGGATAGCAGTCGGAGCGCCGTAAAAATGAGTCAATTTCAAACGTTGTACAGTTTCCCAATATCGACCTAATTCAAAATTCAAATTTCGAAAATTCAAAATTCAAAATTCAAAATTCAAAATTCGAAACCCATGATAAATTATACCCGGATCCGGATAAACAGGAGTACTTTCAAATAAAAGCGTAGTTCCACCATTGCACAGCGGACCGTATATGACATAAGAATGTCCTGTAATCCAACCAATGTCTGCAACACATCCAAAAATGTCTCCTTCCCGAAAATCAAACACATGCTAATTAAAATAGAAAAATAAAATCAAAATTAACATAATTTATTACCATAAAACCCCGCTTTAAAGCCCAGAGCTTATAATCGAAAACCGGCATTTTTTACTTCCGAAAAAAACAAACAAGCAGACCGATGAGTAACCCTGTGCTTAAATACGTGGGCTTATAAGCTCATGTAAGCCCATTGGCTCCAAAGCAAGGTTTACGGTATAGTATAACCAACTGATCGTACTCTGTGACTGACAGCAGCATATAAAAGATACCCTGCCTGACTATGCAGCAATCCTTTAGGCTTTCCTGTACTACCCGATGTGTACAACATAAACAGATGATCGTTGGCAGCCATTTTAGCAGGAGTATATGTAGTGGAGACATCGAGCATTTCCTACGCAACAAATATCGAAGTTTTTAATTCTACTTGAATTCCCTTATGGAAATGGTGTGCAGTTTTCTGCCAACTAAAAGTGGCAGTATATGTTCGCAGCAATTTCATAATTTATCTGCAAATGATTTTCCGCAAACATCGGCAGAAATTTGCAGCAAGTATATATTGCGCAGACAAATTTTGAAGTCTTCCTATGCATATATTTATTTGCAAATAATTTACTGCAACTGCAGAACCTAAACTCTATCCAACAATTCGTGGACGAAACTGAAAAGTGAACTTTTGTGCATTGTACCAAAAGTATATATTGTGGTATCTTATTTTAATCCTCTAGTCGAGCCGAGTCGAAAAATCGTCGTTTCGTAGCCAAAAAATGTGCGCAACAATAGAAAAACCCAAATGTAAAGAATTTTTTAAAATATTTTACGAGCGTTTTCGTTCGTTAACAATGGCACGCACATTTTTCGACTACGAAGCAATGATTTTCCAAGTCAGCTCAACCAGAGGATTAAAATAAGATATCACAATACATACTTTCGGTACAATGCATAAGCCATTAACCAATGGGAGTTTCGTGCACGAATTGTTAAATAGAGTTTACCTTTATGGAGTATGTTTATGCAGATGTTTTGCAGTAAAATTATGAAATGTCTGCAAACGCTGCAAAAACCTGCAGGTCCATTTTCACAAGGATTACTTTTGTACTACTTACTTCTTGTAAACTGCGATCTTTGGGACCCATCGGTACATCCTCACCGGTTCTTCGTGCAACTAAAACCGTTTGTAGATTGGGACATTGTGCAACTGCATCATCCACTGTTTGCTTCAGGTTTATTGTTTTCCCGGCTCTTACGGCTTGATCACAAGTTACAAGTATTTTGGCATTGGCTAGATTAAATATTATTGATGAATTTAAGCGATACCGTACCGTATTTCCTCTTTTCGTGCGGCATGCCGGTAAAAGCGAGCCTGGACATCATTACGAAAACAGTGCAACTGCAGAAACCACCAAGTAAACCGGCCATCAAAGCGGTCAGATCGGCAACACACCGGCCAAGTAAATACATACCTCGTCCGAAACACACTTTACGTTATCCGGCATGCCGCCCCAAAAAGAAGGAATAGCGGTACGGTATTTTTGAAAAAATGTATAATTTTTTTTTACCATCATTTACTCTCATTGCTATTGCTTCAGCACTGAATCCAGCAAATATGACAGAATGAATTGCACCAATGCGAGCACAAGCTAAAATGGTAGCGACTGCAATGGGTGATGTTGGCATGTAGATGGCCACTGGATCGCCCATTCTAACTCCGTGTTTTTGGAGGACGTTTGCCACTTGATTGGTCATGTGTAACAGCTGTCTGATAATATTATTATTATTATTATTATTATTATTATTATTATTATTATTATTATTATTATTATTATTATTATTTTAATTAATTAATTTAATCAAAAATTAAATTAAATAATTTTTATGTCTAAATTCTAAAATTATATGAGTTAAGTCATGGGTTTATAAGATATGTCTAAAATGGTACAATATATGTCAAAACTCAAAACGTCAATAATATTTTTAGAAATGTTTTTTTTTTTGTGTGTCTGTAAGATGCATCAGAAATGTCCTGTGCATGATACAGATATTAGAAATATCTTTATACTGTATACATGTATAAAACGCAACAAAAATTTGGATGAAATATGGATGAAATGGATGAAATATGTCCAACATGTCTAAAATGGATGAAATATGTCCAATACATGTCTAAAATGGATGAAATATGTCCAATACATGTCTAAAATAGATGAAATATGTCCAATACATGTCTAAAATGGGTGAAATATGTCCAATACATGTCTAAAATGGATAATAAATCTCCAATACATGTCTAAAATGAATGAAATATATCCAATACATGTCTAAAATAGATGAAATATGTCCAATACATGTCTAAAATGGATGAAATATGTCCAATACATGTCTAAAAAGGATGAAATATGTCCAATATACATATAAAAAATGTCCAATGCACGGCTAAAATAGATGAAATATGTCCAAAACATGTCTAAAATGGGTGAAATATGTCCAATGCATGGCTAAAATGGATGAAATATGTCCAATGCATGGCTAAAATGGATGAAATATGTCCAATACATGTCTAAAATGGGTGAAATATATCCAATACATGTCTAAAATGGGTGAAATATATCCAATACATGTCTAAAATGGATGAAATATGTCCAATACATGTCTAAAGTGGATAATAAATCTCCACTACATGTCTAATATGAATGAAATATATCCAATACATGTCTAAAATGGATGAAATATGTCCAATACATGTCTAAAAATGGATGAAATATGTTCAATACATGTAAAAAATGTCCAATGCATGTCTAAAATGAATAAAATACCTCCAATACATGTCTAAAATAAATTTTAAAAATGTCTAAAATGCATCAGAAATATTTTATGCACAGCTAAAACTCTTCACAAATGTTTTAAATCTCATCAGAATTGTTTCACACACAGAAATGTAAAACAAGTACATCAGATGCATCAATTATTATCTATAACTGATAACTGACACCCAGGAACACTTGTCGATTAAACACTACGATAACATCCATTCCTTAACACAACAACAACAACACTTTCCGATAATTATATTACCAATTCAAACCTGAACACCACTTTTCACACCTATAAGTAATTCTTTCCTCCTGACCCGGTTCATCCTTCTCCCATATCAATGCCACACGATTGGGATGCTTCTCTGCATGACGATCCACGCAGTTAACTACATACATGTATATTCATAAGGAAATAAAAAATAAAAAAAAAAAAATGATAAGAAACGAAGGTAAAAAAAAAAAAAATTAACATAAAACAACTCACCAGTGACATTCAACAATCCGCCAGAAAACCAGTTGAATCTCCCGTTTTTCATATCACAATCAATGACATTATCAAATTCCTTGTACCAACTCAGTCTCGACTTGGCCAAAGTGGCCCAAAAACGAGCGGGATGTCTCAGACTGAATTCGTACAAATCCTCATGCGTTTTGATCGGTTTTTCGTTTTTCGTTATCATATTCGCGATTTCCGGCATTGGTGAAGTGGTAATACGACGAATAGAACTCCATCTCAAACTTTTGATTCCGATATCGAGACGTCGAAATGCCGTCAACATGACGGGATATGTGTTGAATACTCGGGGAAAATGTGCCACGCATCTAGAACATCTAGAACGGTCCAATAGTTGTTCAGGTAGAGGTGGTTGTAGTACTTGATTATCATTTTTTGTCGGTACTAAATGTGATAAATGTTAATTTTTAGTTTGGGGTTGGTTTTTTTCTTTTAGTTTTTTTTTTATTCTCGAAAATTTAAAATAATGCAAATTTTATATAATGGTAATATATTATTATTATTATTATTTATTTATTTATTATTAGAAATAAAGAATTGTTATATTTTTTTTTTTTTTTTAATTTCCAACACAAGGTGGCAGTCTATTGTTTAATTCTTGTTTGATGTCTAGTGGAAGATTTCCGGCTCTGTTGTTGCCACAAAATGCGAGAAGTGTTTGATTGGCGGCGAAAAGTGTTTTTTGTTGATCTAATGGAGAACCAATTGCAGTGTTGACTTCGACTAGATCTAAACCGGTTAATAGACCTGTGGATTTTTTAATTTTTTTTTTTTTTTTTTTTTTTATTTTTTTATTTTTATTTTTATACCACTGGTTCCTGTACTTGGTGCCACAGTGGAATCGTAGGCATCAATATCGAAACTCACATGAATTGGTCGAGCTAGTCTAGTAAAAAAAAATCAAATTTTTAAGTTTAGTTTTGAGTAGGAAGGTCAAGTTTTTGTGTCTAAGAAGTGTTCTAGAAAATGGAGTTTTGCACACATAATTCCTTTTTTGCACCCATAATTCCCTTTTTGCACCCATATTTCCCTTTTTGCACCCATAATTCTCTTTTTGCACCCATAATTTTTTTTTGCACTTATAATTCCCTTTTTGCACTCATAATTTCCTTTTTGCACCCATATTTCCCTTTTTGCACCCATAATTCTTTTTTGTGCACCCATAATTCTTTTTTTGCACCCATAATTTCCTTTTTGCACTCATAATTCCCTTTTGGTCACTCATAATTCCCTTTTGCACCCACATGATACAGTCTTGCAACCATAATTGCAGTTTAGCACCCACATGATGCAGTTTAGCACCCACATGATGCAGTTTTGCACCCATAAAATGCAGTTTTGCACACATAATTCCCTTTTTGCACTTATAAAATGCAGTTTTGCATCTATAAAATGCACTTTTGCACCCATTAAATGCAGTTTTGCACCCATAAAATGCAGTTTTGCACCCATAAAATGCAGTTTTGCACCCATAAAATGCAGTTTTGCATCTATAAAATGCAGTCTTGCACCCACAATTGCAGTTTAGCACCCATAAATGCAGTTTAGCACCCATAAAATGCAGTATTGCACCATAAAGTGTAGTTTTGCACCTATAAAATGCAGTTTTGCACCCATAAAATGCAGTATTGCGCACCATAAAGTGTAGTTTTGCACTTATAAAATGCAGTTTTGCACCTATAAAATGCAGTCTTGCACCCACAAGTGCAGTTCAACACCCATAAATGCAGTTTAGCACCCATAATTGCAGTTTAGCACCCATAATTGCAGTTCCATAGTTGGATTTTTTTTATCCATAAAACATTTAATACATTTCCTTACCTAGGATTGACAACATCCAATGCTCTTTTTGTCACCTCTAAAATGCCCAACCGATCAACATCATGCATAGCAAAAACTCTTATTCCATATTTTTCCAGAATCAACCTAGAATAAAAATAATTTATAAAAAAAATTAAATTTAGAGCTCAGCAAAATGTATTCTCATAATACCTTTCTAATGGTTCGACGTCTCGCAGACCAATGTAAACAATATCTTTGGCCCTTAAGCTGAAAGTACCAATTTTCATTAACAGGTTTTTAATATGCCGTATTCCTTCAGAAAGAACGGCATGCCGGATAATAGTAAATCTGACCAGGGTACCGGATAAAGTGAGTAATACATTTTACAGGACCGATTTGATTTTTACGGCATGCCGTAAAAATGACCAGATGTCGGATTTTCAAAATCTGGTCAAACTCGGCTTTTCCGGCATGCTGTTCTTTCCGAATATATTTGTTACCTCGGTTTAATCCAATCGAAACCAGGCAGATCTACTTTGAATGGCTCCAATTCGTGTAAATGGAAAGAATTGACCATACCATGCATGCTACCGCTATTAGTCGTCGTGGCTGTGTTGATATCTGCATGTGCATCTACCCAAATCAAGCACATATCCGGCTGTACTTGTGCGTGGCCATGAATTGTACCAATAGCTACGCTATGGTCACCACCCAATGTAAACACCGGATCACCATTCTGGAGAATATCTTGAACTTTGAGAGACACCTATAAATTGAAATTAATTTAATTGAAGAAATTAACACCAGAGTGTTTAAAATATCAATTGTCAACTTTGAACTTCCGTAGAAATCAAACCCGGATGTAGTAACTCAAAACTAGACTGGAATTTTAGGAAATTGTGAATTTCCAGTTCAATTGTGAGTTGTTGATTTATCTACGGTAGTTTTTAAGAGCCATCAAAATCATAATGAAAAACTGATCCTACAATATCAAAGTGGAAAATTCTTTAATTCTCTACCTGTTTACAAGTGTCACCGATAGCGTGAGGATTTCGAATTTTCTTGACAATCAAGTCTTTTTCAGGATAGTGAGCTTGGATATTACCATAATCGGTAACTGTATATCCTTAAAAATCAAAAAACATGAGGATCAGATTAAACTTGAACTCATAAATCTCAAATTATTTTCAAAAAAAAACATTTTACTCACTTTTCACATTCCCAATGTCCTTTTCCAATGTCTTAATGAAATTTGTAGATCTGATCACTTCAGGACCATTGTCCACACCTGACTTGGACTAAAAAATAAATAGAATATATTATTTTTTATTAAAAAAAATAAAAAAAAAAAAAAAATTATATTTTTTTAATTACCTGTCCTTTGGATAACTTGACACCAAGAACACCAAGTCGTGGACCAGTTATGCTTGTTGTATGGAGATGTTGGCTGCATATTCTGTGAAGAGATTGACATCTGCTGGAAAAATTCATTGCTGCAGTTGATTTGGTGTGAACACTCAAACTGGACTGACTGTAACAAAATTTTCAAGTTTATCTTTTAAGATTTGGTTACCAATTAGATAGTTATTTGATGATTAAATATCAGTTTGAAATAAAATAAAAAAATATATAAAATCATAAAATTTCTTCATTGAGTAAAAATTGACCAATAAATTGACCTATAAATTGGTGTCTAATCAACTGTACATACCACACTACTGATGCAATAATCAAACAATATTTATGTCAATCAAATGTGGTGTTACAATCATGAGGAAATTCAAGTTAGGCCAGTTTGCTAAATTGTGATGTACAGAAGCCTAGAAGAGTCAGCACAAAAATGACACTAGTGACAATTGAAAAATAACTTAAAAATTATTTTAATTTATTTTAATGACACTAGTGTCATTTTTTTTTTTTTTGTTGATTTGAAATGTGATAATTCCTTTCAAGGTGAAAAAGAAAGTGTTTTTCAGATAAGGACACTTTCTATTGGTTGGTGGAATTTTGATAAACAAATTTTATCCATATTATAGAAAAATGATGAGTTTTTTTATTTTTTTTTACATTACTTGAAGAATAGGCTGCTTTTCACTACTGATTACTAATTGGAAAATTACCAGATTCATGGTTAAGTTCATTATCAAAGATAACTGTCACTAGAGGCCGTTCACATCATGATCTAAGAGAAGTGGAGTGTCTGGTTTTGAGACTATTTGTGATGATGAAATATGTGAAGTGCTATTTTCACAGCAGAGATTCTGGTCACATGGTGCAAAACATGCCAGAAGTGCGTAAGTGATAAGCAAGCAGTTTTTTAGCTATAACTTTGGAGTAACTCGGGATTGGTCGTGGCAACTAACCGTTAATTGATGTTGCGCGTAACAAAGTAGTTCAAAACCGGTCAAAACCAGTCGTCAAATGTTTGACCGGTCATTTATTTATCCAAGATGGCGGTTCGACCGAGTCATCTATTTATTCAAGATGGCGGTTTTGCGCAGTTCGACTGGGCCATCTATTCACTTAAGATGGCGGTTTTGCGCGGTATTTTCAAAGATAACGCTTTCATTGGTTACTGACAGGCATGTGACTTAGTGTATGAATACTTTCCTGCAATCAGTCCACCGACCAATCCGAGTTATTCCAAAGTTATAGCCAAAAAGACTTTAGTTTATGTTAATTTGTTAGGTTAGGTTAGCTTGCCGCAGGCGTTAAGGTGCATTTTCATTTGCGAGAAATGCCATTTCTCGCGCTCATTTTTCAATAATCGCGCAACAAAATTTGCATGGTTGTTCATTTTCATGCAAGCTAGACTTGCAAAGGCGCGCAATTGTTGACGCGATTCTGTTTCTTGCGCGTTTCTGTCAAGCCTAGCTTTGCTCACAAAATTGCGCCATGTGACAATCTGGATCAACAGTTTTGAACAGGCTCCACCCACAATTGCAAATGGCGCTGATTTTTTTTCCTCCACCTGAATTTTCAATCTTGATTAATCAATGCCATCCACATCCAGAAAAGCCAAAAAATAATAAATTCAGCAGTATTTGATGCTAAACATTTCAAACTAATGAATATTTCATGAAATGGCAACTGATTTTTACAAAATTTTTGAAAGCGAGAAATGACCTTTTTTGCTCCCATGAAAATGCTCAAGCCAAAGCTTGATTTTTAGAGCGACGTGATTGTTGGCGCGATTTTTA
>JH430190.1:0-37140 GCA_000239455.1 Strigamia maritima
ATTCGTAAGCGTAANACCAAGTACGATAACGATTACGTTACCCGTTTAGAGTCCATGATAGCTCATTTTAGTAAATAAGATGATTATCATGAGCTACACTTTAAATATTCTTTAAATTTAAAAATATTTCTGCTAGCAGACTATTGTTTGACTTTAATGTAGTATATACACACCGAATTTTATGCTTTTGGGTGCCACTCTGATTAATCAGATAAACACCCAAAAGGCATCAATTTTGAGCATCTTATCAGGATGAAATGAAGATTAAACGTCTTCATTTTTCCTTCCGGTGGGACGTGTGACGGTCTCGAACCGTAGTTATGGCGAGGAATTGCCACTAGAGCGCGCTATGCGTCTTTAGCGGCATATTCGAACTATAACAATAAAGATAAATAAGTGGATAATAAATATCGCACTTATTCATGATCAATTCCAAAGTAATGGTCAATAAATATATATTTTATATATTGTATTGACCATTTGCCCCAATCCACATCGGAATGTTGGATGTTACCGGAAGTGGTCATTACATTCCACAACCAGCATCACCCATTGGCCACTCTGTTATCTACACATTCCTTAGGGATTAGTGAGAGATTAGCAGAGTATAAAAGCTCATGTAAAACAGGAAGTATTGCTGAATGCTATGAGAAACCCTGAACTGAATGTTTGACCTGATATGAATTATCTGTGATTATTTGACTAAATGGTTGTGCTTTTACATTTGAGTGTATTTATATTGTGATACTATTTGAGTGTATTTATTGAAGTGTATATATTATTATTATTACAGTGTAGTGTATTTTAATAGTGTATGCCTTATATTTATATTCTTAAGTGTCATGTGTATTTATATCTTAAAGTGTATTGCATTTCCCTGTGGCACCTATGTTTATGGTTGTATGAAGTTACAACATGTTAGGTAAATATGAGATAAACATGGGGCCAATATATCTTCTTGCCCGTACATGTATGGAACTTGTACGTTGAGTTTTGGCCGCCAGCTTCGAGGTACTTCCCTTTGTCGCGGTGGCCCGACGGCATCAGGGGCGACAGCGACGGCCACCGATCGACGGTGGTACCGCGATAAGACGCGACATTGGACCGGGGCTGCGGTGAGTAACTCTCTTGTTTATTTCCCATTTTCTGGCCCTGGGCCCTTAATACAGAAATAACGCGCCGTGCAAAGCGCGGAATATGGGTCAAACCACTTAGGTCGCCGATGACCATGGCTTGACCGTTTGCACTTCTTTTATTCCTCTACTAATGTTTTCTTGTAGCAAGTTGATTACATTATTCTTACCAGAATAGATGTAATCAATCCCCTTTATCCTTTTGGTTGTGACAGACTTTAAGTCAGCCATATCCCTCAGGATCGTCATGATTTCCCCATTGTGTTAAGCCTAAGCACATGGAACCAAAAGTAGGCCTAAGATATGTAAATAAGTTTATATTTGCATATCTTAGCATTTTATGTAATTGTAAGTGTAAATAAATTCAATAAATAAATTAAAACTATATTTGCATATTCTTTATTCCCGGTACTTTTTGTGTTTGTATCGTGTCATATGCATTGTTGGATCGGCCGACATTATAACAATGTCGACCCCGATTCCACACTGCCACACGTGTTAAACATTCAAATGAATGGTCAATACGTATATTCTAGCAACGACGGGATTGGTTAGTTAACCAACTGTTCGTAACTCAAGGAGATAACTTTCTGTTAAAATTTCAACATGGCGTCACCCCATGATTGGATCATGTGGTAGCCATTATAATTCTTCAATTCATAGTACAAGATGGTGTCCAGTTGGCCGCCATCTTGTGATTTATACCCGTGAATGTTACTTTCGATATGTCGAACTCATTTGAATCCTTGTATCTTAGTTGGATGATATCATCCGGCGAATATTTGGACAATAAATCATTTGAGTTATTACCAAATTTTTCTTTATTATATGAAAATTGTTCTGGGTTTGATACAAGTGGTTCGACGACACATGTGTGTCTGTCCGCCATTGTGCCGTTGAGTTCCAGCAAATATCGTGAAAACCTGTTAATTGTGAATTTTAAACAAAACTAGCAACTAACACGCTAAATCAATTGATTCTTAATTCACAATATTTAATTCTTTAACTGTCACCCCATGATAAAATAAAGGGTACAAACATCGAGAAAATTCAGTACAAGACGACTTTCTCATGAGTGTCATCTTGTGCGAATTCAAGATACTCCTATTCAGTTTCATTTTGCAAACTCATTTGAATTTTCATAAACTTGACTGACTTTTATGAGAGAAAAATAGTTTGAAATACATTGCCCATTATCGGACTTATATTTAAACATATTTGCGATATTATTCGGGAGAAACTTAGGTAAGTTTTCTTTCCCGCATTAAAAAAAAATATACTTTGAGACGGTCTCGAATCCCGTAGTCATATGAACTGTAACTATGGTGCACTGAGTGTACCAAAGTTGCAGCAGATTTTACATAGACTTGAATAAAGTGAGTTTATTTAATGTTTGGGATGAGAGATAAGAACAAATAGTAGTTAGGTAGAATCTATGGTTCTACTTAGAAACTATGATACAAGTATCTGTATATGGTCAAGGAATGACCAAAGAGGGCGCTAGCGCGACCTTAATGGTTATTCCCATTAAATATAATATTTGTGATAAAGAGATATAAACTCTATGTAAACCATAGAGTTAATTATGCTTATATTTTAACACTTGTTCCTGATTGAAATATGTAAATAATTCAATAATGGATAATTTTATATTATCCTCGATACTAGAGAATGATGTCATGATGAACATTCCATCATGACTCATCCTCTATCGGATTATCTTGTCATAATCCCCTTATCAGTGATAAAGGGATTAGACAAGTATAAAAGAGCCATGCAAAACAGGAAGTAGAGCTTTTTACGGATTTGACATTGATACTGATACTGACCTATGATTATTTGCCTTTGTGCTTGATTTACATGTAATAATTAAGCCTTTGGCGCCTCTGATTTAAGAGGCAAATATGAGGCCAGTTTAATCAGTTATTCATCCGCTTATGTACCCGCTTACGTGGTGCATACCAGATGGCTGCCGAGATCGAGTGGCCAGAGGGCAAGATAGCCGGACTACGGTCGACAGGACCTTCATGCCTGTACATACTTGGTAGCTTCGAAGACGCAGCACAGGACCTGGCCGACCCGTGAGTAAAGTAATGTCTGTGTTATCTTTTCTCCTCTTTCATGGCCCGGGGCCCCTTTGTGAAATAACGCGTCATGCAAAACGCGGAATTGCGGCATCCAGATCGATGGCGCACATAAGGTTCATTTAGGCGACATTCGGGCATACAGATCACCGAGTGATCCGTAACCCTTTTGGCACTTAAACCGCCGTGTGATTGGAATGGTTTAACCATTGGCGGGAATCAATTTGCACCTCTTTTCTTGGGTCAAGATTTAATGTCTTGGTGACAACATGTGTTGGTCTAAAGTTTAGATCAATTCATGTTAGCTTTGTGACGACCATATTGCAAAGTCAACGTCGATATTCAGATCGTTAGGACTAATTTCTCCAACGTGCTTGCCAAACCATGTGGTAGATCGGAAACAATGGAATAAACTTTGTCGTAAGATATTTATTCAAGTGTAACAATAAAGTAACTTAAACCTGAGAACTAGTGTTAAAATATTTTAATCTGAACTCATTGGGACTTTATCTTGGTACTATGAGTTTTCAGACGGTAGTATCATGTAAAGTTGCCGACTGGAATCGATATATCGGACGATATATCGATGGCCAAGTCACCCCGTCACAACTTACAGTTGAGATACCACTTTGTATTTTCCTTTAGCCCAAATACTTCAGGGAAAAGACTTCTCGTATCAGGAATCTCCGACTTAGGAGTATTCTCGAAAATTCTTTTCGTTTGTGGGATGCGGGGTCAGTTGACACTGTCACCTGTCAGCTGTCTTGCACTTTTATGACACTTGTCAAAAATTGCAAGTACGGGGTTGTCCACATGGTGACTCCGGATTGGTTGAGATTGGTCACGTGGTGTCACACGACACCGCATGGTCAGATAAATATCGCAATATAATTAATTTCTTTTCTGTTATTTATTAAATTTATTTTATTAGACATTAATACCATACCTAGTGGATTGTTTCATAAAATCACTAGATTTTATGTAACAAACCCTTCCGTATATTTGGGATTGGGTATACGAATACGGGGTTCTCGTTTGGCGGGATGTGGTTTCGGCGGATCTCCGCGTTTTTTTGCATCACGTCGTAGATGAACCCTATGATGGTTACCTTTCGGTTTATCACTAGGTGGAGTTGAGGTCAATTGACTTTCGTCTCCATGATCAATTCATGTTAGCTTTGTGACGACCATATTGCAAAGTCAACGTCGATATTCAGATCGCTAGGACTAATTTCTCCAACGTGCTTGCCAAACCACGTGGTAGATCAGAAACAATGGAATAAACTTTGTCATAAGATATTTATTCAAGTATAACAATAAAGTAACTTAAACCTCAAAACTAGTGTTAAACTATTTTAATCTGAACTCATTGCGACTTTATCTTGGTACTATGAGTTTTCAGACGGTAGTATCGTGTAAAGTTGCCGACTGGAATCGATATATCGGACGATATATCGATGGCCAAGTCCCCGTCACACATGGAGGTCCCACCGAGATCATTGTTGCCTTGGTTCTACATTTCCGAATGGAGAATCAGGTGAGTTTTGATTGAGTTATCACTTTTTCAGTTTATTGCTTTTACCTATCTATTTTTGGTGAAAAGTTGTTGAAATATCGAATTATGCATGTAATTCGATCTCAACAACATCCTAACACGACTTTTGATCTAATTTTGTAAGAAAAATAGATGTTAAGTCGATACGGATGAGATTTTGACATGAATTTCTAATTTATGTCGACATCTTATGGGACATCTTATTCACTGCTGCTGAGGAATCCTGAAAAATAGAAAAAAGCATAAAACCATGAAAACCATGAAAAATAGAAAAAAAGACATAAATACATGAAAACTTTGGCAAAGTTTTCATGTATTTATGCTTTTTTCTATTTTTCAGGATTCCTCAGCAGCAGTGAACTTCTAGTATGGATCTGTATTCGAAATACAAGTTGTACTTCAAGCCACTACTGGATCTATTCATTTATTTTTATCTTAATTTACAAGTTTTGTAAAAATTTGTATTTTTTGAGTTTTAAATAAAGTAAAACTTTATTTTATTTTATCATGTTTATGTTTTATTTGTAATAGAATATGGGATGGTAATGAAGAAAATAAACAGTTTATTGTATTTCAGTTTGATTTTACCCAGTTACATGAGATAAATGAAACTGGTTAATTTCGAAAAAGGAAATAAAATCTTGGCAAATAGTGTGAGATCGGTTTGGCAACGTTTCTGTCGCCAAATTTGGTCCAAATAATTACTAAAGTTGACAATAATGGCGTTTTTGCTCACAGAACGTAACGTTTGCACAACATTAACGTCACATTGGCCGAAAATCGATTGAATTGTGAACATGTATGGTGTACACATTCGGTCAAAAAGCGACCAATGACTGGAAAACGTTCCATAGGCCGATATACATTATATAAACTGTAGTAATGTTGAGACAAATCATTATTCATCTTAACATCATCGCAGTAAACTATAAAAATTCGAATTTTGTACAAAAAACCTAAGAAAATGGAATTGAATCGAAATGAGAAATCCGAGAAGAAACTTGAGGCAGTAAAAAATTACTTATCTGATGAGCAATTTCAACTGCTATTGAGTGCCATCAGTCAATCCGTAAATGTTGGGACTTCAACCAGTGTTGCCAACCCGAGTACACCAGCGCAAAACACCGTCCCCAATCCTAGGAACAGGGTGGACACAGATTTCGACTGGGAAGGGTGTGACGGTTCAATACCGTAGTAACTGGTAAGGTTGCCACCAGAGGGCGCGATTTGTTAAAATCGCGCCAGATTCAAAATAGGAAAATTTAAGTTTTATGAAAATAAAAATGTTTATTGAATGGTAAAATATCTAAGTAAATATTCTCTCTATATTTGGATAAATATAAGAGAGAAATTATACAATGAATAGGTGTGTTCATTGTTACAGAAAAAGTTACGAGAAATCATCGATAAAAGTGATTATTGTACTCAACAATAATAAATATTGTTGTGAAATGTTTATTTAAGAAACTTAAGACTATTTAGGGATAAGAATACTTTAAAATATGAATATAAATAAAGTTAACCCTAAATATTACCATGTGCTTTTTGAATATTTTAGATATTCTATGGGGTTCACATAACTTTAACCAAGGAGTTGATTTGATTGGATCAACTCATTATGACTCACTGATATGCAAATCAGCTAATCTGCTTATCAGTATTCTGGCTCCCTGATTGGGGGAAACTCAAGGAACCCCATGGTTTCATAGTATATAAGCTCCTGCAAGAGCTGATTCTGGGCCTCTGTACTGAATTAATGTTGAATCTATATGATTGTCTATGTGTAACTTGTGCCTGTAACCATTCAGAGTCATTTTATCACCTTTTGCTTTAAATACGAACCGGCAGGCTGTCAACACCAAATTAAAGTAGGTATAATGCCCTAAAGACCGTAGTTGCCGGGCCTGAAAAACCCGAAGGTAAATTACCGAGAATATACTTGTGCTTTTGCATGTAGGCCAGTCCTATGGACAAAGCTTGATTGTATCGAGTTCGCTCGGACCGAGCAGCAACCGCTACCTGTATCAGGAGTGGGCGCTAACTGTCACGTGCTTCGGCACCGCTTGAGAACAACGCATTCGGTTTGATGCGGCGCGCCCGACTCAATCATGACGGCCGAGGAATTCCCTTTGAATTCCATAACCGACTTCTTCTCGCTAATCTATACTTTTCTTTAGTTTCTGATCGATAGTTGTACATTTACTTAAATGCTTACAATTATTATATTCATGCGAATGTAATAATTGGAATAGAAAAGAGTGAGTTTTCACCGCAACGCTCGAAATACAGGTGTAAGCCGATACCACGTGGTATCGCTAATTTGTGACGATCATCCGACCGATGAACGCCGATATTCGCAGGATTCGATAGTGCATTACCCCGATTAGGAACCAAAAATAGCGCCAGGAAACACCAGAAGATTCGTAATATTATTTCTGTAAATTGTATTATTATTAGTTTATCAAGCCTCTATCTGATAAGTTAAAGTTTCTTATTAGTTCTATGCCAGTTTCCTGGGTAAATTAGATTAATTTATAGTTTCGATATATTTTAAGTATTTTATTGTCTCTGTTATTACTAAAGATTTTATGTTAAATTGACTTCGGGTCATTGTAGTTTGCAATGATCCGGAATAAATGTTATGATTTGATAAAACTCTTTGTTTTCATGTATATTTACTTTACTCTTTCCAATTCAGAATTGTTTGTAAGTGTATTTATATGTGTTTATGTAGTCTTACTGGTTCTTATCCTTGGGATAAGTGGAGGTTTTTCTTAGCAAGAGAAAATCCAAGTGTTTTCATAAGTTTTACTGTCTTGAACCCATGGCAAAGTGTAAATAGCACTTTGGGGAAAAAGTCAGATCGTCACAAGGGAAAATCACGGAAAAGATGGTGGAAAAAGTACGAAAAATGCGGCTTTCCGATCCAGGACTGCGAGAAACGGCTCGGTACAACCGCTGGTTGCAGTCTGTCCGACGCACGGGATGGATTGCGGCCAAGGAATCGGTTTGGAAACCCACCAACTCGAAGAATGGGTTTAAAACGGCAAAGAGAAGCCAGACTTCTCGTCAGAACCGACGAGAATCGACTTCTCCATAACCGAAAAATCCAAAACAGGTTACAAAAACTAGCAAATCCTCTACTGCAGAGGACAAGCCAAGAAAAGCAACCTATTCATCTGGTTCAGGTAAGGGTTCTAAAGCAGAACCCAAACCTGAAACAGAGAAATCTGCTATTCAGTTACTCGATGAGCAACTGAAGGCTTTCAAAAAGAAAGGCGCGGAATGATGCTCACGTCGTCGCAAAACACGGTCAGCTAGTAAAGCAGGCCAAGATTTACGACGACGTAACCAAACCAGCGACCCCTACTACCACACATGTGGCATGTCCATTTTGCGGCAGAAGTGGGTGGACGATGGAATTCAAAAATGAAAACCATCTCCTCCCATGTGCCAACTGCTATAGACGTCGCCTTGTTCCGAGGGAAACCCCTTGGAATGAGACGGTGGCCAAATATGTGGTTAAAAGCCCGTTTACTCCTCGAGGACGCCCTGGGCTACATGTCCAAAATGTAGAATTAATTTCAACAAGCAAGGACAAGCCATTGTATGGGATCCTAGGGAAGTTAGATGCAAGGGTGATGGACCTCACTTGCTGCTGCCAATGGAAGAGTGGGTTCTCATGGAAGAGAACCAGCTTTCCTTGAAAATCAGGAAGCAAGAGGTCAAATCTATCGCAACGGACACCTCTCAACCCATGGAAGTGGAGACTGAACAAGTTTCCATTCCGACTGATGGGACCAAGGGAGACATTAGCTCTGCCATCACCCCATCACAGTCAGTTGTAAGTTCTCCTATTGTATTTTTAGGACCAAAAATACAAGTAGAGAAGAAGGTGACCAAAACCCCTTCTTTGGACGAGCAGAAAGCTCCTTTGCCGAAACCATCGGAGACTTCTGAGAAACCAAAAAAGAAGAAGGCCACCAAGCCAAAAGTGGTCGAGACTGAGGTGAAGAAGAAAGATTCTACTCCACCCCCATCTCCCCCACCTGGGACACCATCAACTAGTTTGGCCAAATGAGTATTTAGCCAATATTAGTTGTAAAGTTGTTAGTTCGAATGTGTGTTAAAGTTTGTTTTTTGTATGTTTTATGGAAGTTCCAGTCTCTCTTTAGAGACTTAATAAATAAATTTTATCATTATATTTTGAGAAAACTACTTGTACTTTATAAGAAATACAACGAAAAACATTTTTATGAATTTTATTGTTTTATTTTCAACAGTCTTTTGTATGAATTTATTTCATTAAAATAAAGGAAAAATGTGTATTTCTTATCCATGTGTTATTACATTTGGTGGATACTGTTAATTTAAGTTGGCAGAACACCTGAAATTAACACACAAACAATGATTTGTATATATTTGGTCATTTGGTGTGCTGAAAATTCAACACACTCATTGTCAAAATGATACATGCGATATAAATCAAAAAATAGAAGTTTTTGCCGAAAAAGAAGGTAAAAACCTGATTAAATTATCAGGTTTTAACCTTTAAGTAAAGTAAAACTTACCTATTACTGCCTCTATGACGTGGGAGGATCGTGGCATCGTCGTACGATGAGTTGCGGCAATAAGCGATCAAACCACAGCTTGTATGGCACACCGTCTGTCTCAAACAGCCATGCGCGCCTTACCACTGCCCCACGTGCGCTCTCTGGCCCGCAAAATGTTGTGCAGGAAAGCCCGAACAAAAGAGCGCAGGAACGGCCGCCGCCCTGCTCGCGATGGCTGTAATGGTGATTTCAAGTTTTGCCCCGTAGTATGCCGTGCAGCAAAGTCAGGGGCAGCAACAAAGGAATCAAGTACCCATGCTTACACTGTCTGAGGACGCAAATCTCATCACCGGCTGGCGCTGAAACTCGCGTCTATCGTTAATAGACGGTTTTTGGTGGTTTTTGTCCCGGAAAAGCCAAAATTTCGTAGTTTGACTTTACAAACAACTGGAGTTCAACTATCTGGATAGATTTGAGTAAGGTTTTGATATGATTTGGGCAATACGAAAATTAATTTTCTCGATCGACCATACACATGCCAATTCACAAGAATCAAACAAAAACTTACTATATAAGCAGAACTTAAACTTTATGGTTTGAGAAAGAGGTAAAGCTAGACCTGATAGATGTGTAGGGATAAGACACGGGCAAGGATCCCACTTATACGCGGCAGGACAGGCCTTTCCTGTAGCGGAAGATCTGTGACCGGGGCGGTGTGCACAGTCCCTACTTGGGGGAATAAGAGGACTGCGCTGGACGCCTTCGTCATGTGAAGTAGCAGAGATGACGCTGTATTTGGGTGTTTGGCCTTTATTACAGTTGTCTAGGGGTCAGCGTCAGCCTCCACCTGCTACTCATATGCCTGTACCACCGGTATGTGCTAATCAAACCCGACTCGCGGGCCTTGGCAGTTGAACCAAGGACCGCGTGGTCGAAATAACTAATACCATGCTGCAAACCCGATCTACGGACTTGCAGCCACTGTTCTCGCTCATGGGGGCGGGGCCCAGAGAACTGGGAACCCGGGAGTGGAAACCAGGGAGTTGCAGGAGCTTGGCCAATGCATGACTGCACTGATTGCTGGCTCTGTAACAACTGCTGTTCCTGGATCCGCTCTGCCTCTACCTGCCTTCTCTGACTTCCTGTCTTGACCGGAAGTGGTCATGTCCGCACCGTCCACTAGGGGGACATGACGCGGGCCGTTGTCGTGCGCCTGGGTCGTGACACAGTCACATCTCCCCCCTCCGAAGAAGTTGGGTCGATGTCGGCAGAACCCAGAGCACAACAAGAGTACAGCGCCGCAACATCCAAGATGAGGAGCTAATCTCCTTAAAACAAAAAACGCAACACACAAGTGGAAAACAAACAAAACGAGCAACAAGAGAGGTGACACTTACCCAAGACGTGGCTCCTTAATAAAATATTTTTTTAAGTTTTTACAATGTTATGAATTTTAAAGAATAAATTTTTATTTTATTTTAAAAAGTTTTTAATCTAATGTGTTTTACTATGGGCTTTATGTTCTTACTACTAATACTATATTTAAGTTTTTTAAAATTTGATGGTGATTACTTCCGCGGGGTCCTAATTCGAATCGGTCGGCCAACACTATTTTTTTTTTTTTTTTTTAACAAAAAACAAAATTTAATAATTAATAAATATTAACCCATTATTTGGGCTTTGGTTTGGGCGGCGCTTTTTTGAGTGCTGCCAAACCTCTGTTAGTCCTTTTCTTGACTACAATTTTTGGTTTCGTCTGAATTGACTTACCGGGTGTGACTGGGATCTCTTGATCGACAGTTACTGGTTTTGGGGGTGACAGAGTCGATGTTTCGACTTCAACCTCCATCGGGGGTGACAACGTTTGAGAATAAACTCGCCATTTCTTCTTCCACAGCCTGGTCGTACCAGAGCTTTGGTTTATCCGTCCCATCGTTTGATGTGGCGGCAGGCAAATTAGGAAACACAGCCTTTAAGCACATGTCCTGCAGCGAAGTGAGCGGGAAGGCAGCAGGTTGCTGTTTGGCCTTCTTCTCTACTTCTGTTTGTGTGACCTGTGCATTCTCCAATTTTTGGGATGCAGTGGATGCAATAAGAGACATGGGATCATTATCTCTTTTGTGCTTTGCTTGCATCTCATTTTGAGATTTAGTAAGTAACGCGGCGTCTGTAATTTTTGCGTCTTCGATCGTTTGGATCAAATCCGCAACTATTCTACCCTCCGAGTATTTTTTAGCTATTCTTGCTGCGTATAAAGCATTTTTATTATCCCTGTGTAATTGCACTACGGAGTAGTTTTTTCGGGTCAGAGTTGGTTGGGCGGCCATTCGGCACTTCACCTCTTCTTCATCCACGGTACTTTTGGGGCAGAATACTGCTCCGAACGCTTCGCGTGTTGTTGGGCCTTATTGGCCGAAACATGCACGCTGTTTGGGGAATTTGATGGTTTCATCGGTCTTCGACGCGGATCACAATATGGTGCAAGCGGGGGGCATTGGCAGGGATGCCAACATGTGACCCCGTACTTCGGTTGCCGAAGAATCTTCTAGCAATTTCCTAATCTTCTTTGCCCGACAATCTCGATTGTCATGGTAAAGCTCGTCGATGCATTTTAGCGTTTTTCTTGGCTCGTGGGCGCTTGCGCCAAACATTCGGAAATGCCTAGTCAAAGGCAAAAGTGGATTCACCTTGCCGTCGCCAAGGCAATTGACACAGGTGGATCGAAATCCGGTGTGCACGTTTACATCTTGTCCCAGTCCACCACATACAGGACAGTCAATTAGGTTTGCTTCACTGTCAGCCATCATAAGTTGGTTTGAAAGTTTGGAAGTCTTCTTTACTTTTCAAGTTGGTTCACTGGTGAACTAATAGTGGTTGCACTGAACTTATCAGAAGATATGATTTGGAGTTCAACCAGTGCGTTTATATATGTACTGAAAAACGTCACGTATCCGTACGTTGAACGTTTGCACCGATTGGTCCGGATCCAGTCTTTTGATTGGATCTTGCAAATGGTCGATTTGTGCATTTACGTCGATACGATGTTTTTGCAATGTTTCGACCGAAATAATTTGTTTTTATCTACAGCTTAATGGGTTCCACAACAATTTTGACATTTATATCGCATTTATTATGAGATCTTGTATTTTTATTTTATTGTGTCCAATAAAATTTTAATAAAACTTATTTTATATTTATTTTTCCAAAATTCATTAAAGATTTAACTTATTTGGGGGTTTAACTTGTCTCTTTGGCAACAAGGCAGGATTTATACAGTCTTTATTGGTTTTTGAGACATTTTAGGGTGGTCTGCCTTGTTTCTTTGGTAATGGTTTGGTAATTTTATTACTTTTATCATTAGCCACTGTTTTCTGTGGTCTTTCATATGTGTTGGATGACTGAACAGGGACTGTGTCCTTGTCATCATCTGTGTGTTGCGGTGTAGCCGATTTTTTGTCGTCACAGTGTTAATTTGTGATGGCACAGTGAAGTTCTTCACATTGTCATCATCGATATCAGCAATAGGCCAGCCAACTGGTTTGTCACTGGGAATGTAAAGTCTCATTTCTGAAATATTTACAGGTACCCTTACTTTGTAAAGTGATGGGTTTTGCAATTTCATAAGCATTGCTACTAATTTTCTTAATAATCACATAGGGAATTTTATATCTGTCTTCTAGGGATTGAGAATATCTGATTGCCGCTTTTGACAATGCATGAGTCTTAATCAGGACTAAGCCATTTATTTCAAATTGAACATCTGACCTATGTTTGTCATAATTAGTTTTTTGTTTAATTTGCGCCTTTTCTTTATTACTGATTGCAGTTTTCAAAGGTTAGCCATTCGACTCATGAGCATTCTTAGAGCGTCATGTGGTCGTTCTGGGTCAAAAGGAGCGTCGTAAGCAACGTCTCTGTTGTCCCAAAATGGTCGAAGTTCCTTAAGAAATGTCTCCATTGCAGGTGTTATGCCTGTGGTAGCTGATGGGGCAGTACGGAGTGCGAAATTTATATTTTCAATTACTTTGTCCCAGTGCTTGTGTTCAGAAGTAAAGATCTGAAGCATTATTTTAATGTTTCTGTTAATCCTTTCTGTATAGTTAGTTTGAGGTTGGTATGGAGAGGTTCGATTTGGAATGATTCCAGCATTCTCGCATAGCGCATTATATATGTCGGAAACAAATTGTTTGCCATTATCAGACACAATATAACGTGGAACACCATAGGTCTGGAAAAATCTCATAATATGGGGAACCAGAGTTAGGATTTTAGCATTCCTTAAAGGAACCACTTCAACCCATCCAGTTGCATAATCTACAATGACTAAAATAAATTTATTTCTATTGGTCGTCATTGGTTTAGGTCCCATCAGATCTAGGCCGATTCTTTCGAATCTGCCAATCTGAGCCGAGATTGGTTGGAGTAAACCCTTTGGTTTCCTTTGAATGGGTTTGCAGCGCTGGCATCTGTCACATTTTGCAACATATTTGACAGTGTCTTGTCTGCAGTTTACCCAAAAGAAAGAGCGTCTAAGTCTCTTATAAGTGACGTCACCGCCACCATGTCCACTACTGGAATAGTCGTGTACTAGTGCTAAGCATTTGTCTTGCAAAAACTGGAAACTACAATTTTGAGTCCCGCAGAATTGTCCACATCTTCCAGATAAATATCCGAATTGAAGGGGGCAGAAATGAATAACACTCCATCTCTGTTTAGTGTAAACTCTGTTTTGAGTTTTGTGTTGTCCTCTGGGTCTGTTTGTAACCAATCCATAATTTTAGAGAGATTTTCATCGTCTCTTTGAGCTTGTTCAAACTCTTTCATTGAAATATTCCAATGATAAGTAACAGTTAGCAAAAATAGGGAGTACAATTGGGATCTTTCATACTCTGCATCTTGGTCGTGGATTGTGATTTCATCACTTTCTGTGCCAAGTCTGGAGAGAGCATCGGCAACTACATTGGTTTTGCCTCTCCTATAGACAATGTCTATATTTTCCTGTTGAAGTTTCATGGCCCAACGTGCCAATCTACCTGCAGGATGCTCACAGTTCATTAACCATTTGAGAGCCAAATGATCAGTTTGAACAGTGTATTTGGAGTATTCAATATAGGGTCTGAATTTTTCTACACCCCATATTACTCCTAAGCACTCCAGTTCTGAAGCTCTGTAATTTGCTTCTGCGCCTTGCAGTGTACGACTTGCGTATGCTACAGGGTGCAAAAGGTTATCTTTGGGATCTACTTGCATGAGTACTGCACCGAGACCGGCAGCACTTGCGTCCGTGTGAATGGTAAAAGGAGTTGCAAAATCGGACAGAGGTAGCACGATATCTCCTGTGAGTAGATCTTTCAGAATCTCAAAGGCCTTTTGACATTCTGGTGTCCAAGTGAAATTATTCCACTTTTCTTTTTTGTGTTGCACAAAGAAAGGTTTTTGTATTGAATTCAAGTCCTTAATTAAAGGTGCATAGAATCCAACCATTCCAATAAAACGCTGAAGTTGTTTCAAAGTTTTAGGGGCAGGGTAATCCAATATTGCTTGGATTTTGGTGTCATTAGCAGTATATTTGCCAGCAGACACCGTAAAGCCTAAAAAGTCAAGTTGTTCCGCACAAAAGAATGATTTTGTTGGGCTTGCTTTAAATTTTTTGCATCTAATCTATCCAGGATTTCTGCAATGTGTTGTAAATGTTCATCGAACGTTTTACTAAAGATAATGATGTCGTCGAGGTAAGCCAGGGCAAATTTGCCTTTAATGTCATCCAAGATTTGGTCCATCATTCTCTAAAACGCGGATGGTGCATTGCACAATCCAAAGGGCATTCTTGTATATTTGAATGTTCCCTCAGGTGTTGAGAAAGCAGTTTTATTTTGATCCTCTTCACTTAATTTGATTTGGTGATAACCCTTTGTTAAGTCTAAACTCGTAAAGAAATAGCTACCTCCAAGAAAACCTAATATCATCGATATTGTTGGCATAGTGTATACATCTTTAATAGTTTGCTTATTTAGCCACCTAAAATCGATGCATAATCTGTAAGTTCTGCCTTTTTTGGAGACAATTACAGTTGGATTTCTGTATGGGCTTTCACATGGCACCACAAATCCTCCTTTGATTAAAGTGGCCGTGAGTTGGTTCAATAACTCAGGATTGCAAGGCCGCTCTTTACATTTAAAAGGTTTCGCGTCACCAGTTGGAATTGTATGTTCCAGATCTGGGTGACAACCAGCATTTTCATCAAAAGTAGTTTCATACTTTTTGATCAATTTGCAAAGTCTTTCATATTCTTTGCCCTGTAGTTTGCATTTTGATAACAAATGCTTTGTTAAATCTTCTAGATTCATTTTGGGTTTTTTCTCAATATTGAGCTCTCTTTCGAATTTATTGAGTATTGCCGCTGCCATATCGGCTGCAGAAGGTGGATGTTCGAATTGGAACTGATCCTCATCGAAATCGATATGCCACCAACGTTTTGAGTGCATTGAAATAACGATTCCATTTTCTTCCATCCATGTTCGTCCTAAGAGTAGATATTTGGATGCTGAGGGAAGGACTGAAAATCTAACAGGTCCTTTTCCAGTTTTCCATGACATATTTAATGTAATGAAACCGAAAGATTTAGTGACTCTGTCACCTGTTACGACAACTGTGTTGTCATTGCTTCTTTCAACCAGGTGAAGCATGTTCAAGTGTTTGAGCATTGCTCCACTGATGTAAGGCCGTGAAGCCCCACAGTCAAATAATGCTTTTGCCTTTTTTCCACCAATTTGGACGGTTAAATATGGCAAAGCGCCAGGTTTCTTTTGGTTAATGTTCACCATTAATGTGTCAACCTTGGGTTCTGATTTCAACACCTAAAGGATTAGGTTGGGTTGTGTCGATATCATCGAAAATAGGATCCCCTAAATCCAAATCTGTTGGACTTAAAAAATTACTTATATTCCAGCAAGCCTCCATCGTAATCTTTATTCTAGGGCTTGCTTCTTCTCGTTTTTTGACTCTTCATCAGAGTCTTCAATGCCAAGTTCTTCCAACTGCTTGTTCAATTCAGTTAGAACTAAGAAAACCTTTTCACTCTTAGCTTTGGCCTCCTTATGCATGTCTTCGGGCTTGAATTTACAATCCCGCATGAAGTGACCTCCACCACACCTGTAACAACCACCGTTGGTGGGTGCTGATCTCGCATCTCTCAAGATGTTAGAAATTTTTGCTTTTGCAGCCGCACTGAGTGCAGCTGCTCGCCCTTGGTTTTTAGGGACTACAAACAATTTTTTCGACTTGTTGTCCTGCAGTTTTGTCTCTGTAGGAGTTGAAGTCGCTTTAGGGGTTTCGACATCAGCTTTGGCTTTACCCCTTTGTTTTTGGCGCTCTTCGAGTTTCGCCATTCTTTCAATGTCTGGCACAACTGAACACAGTTTGGGCCAAGTACAATCTAATGTTATAGACTGTTTGATCAATCTGGCAGCAGATGCTGACATTGCCTCCAAAGTGTAGATCATTTTTTCTTCCTCTGGAATAGGCACTGTCATCTGCTCGAACAACCTCTGTAATCTTTCTAAGATCTCAGTCGGGGTGTCGTTGCCAGTCTGTTTTACCTTATCCATTTCTTCCCTAAGACATTCGTCTGAGGTGGCGAAACGCTTTCGAAAGGTCTCGTTGAACTCTTTCCAAGTTTGGAAATCGTTGCGCAGAAACCATTCTGCGGCATCGCCTTAAAAAAATGGCGCCAAATGCAATTGCACAATTTCGTCTCTGAATGCTGCGTATGCAACAATCTGATTTGTGAGCAGATTCAAAAAGAGTCATGCTTTTAATTTGTTTCCGTCGAAACTTGTGATTTTAATCTTTTTAATTTTATCCGACAGAATCGCTGGCTCCATCGGCCTTGTATTTCCCTGTGTGGCTTGTTTGGTCACTGAGTCCAACTTGTCGACGTAGATGCCCATACGTTTGGTGGGCGCCGACATTTGTAATTTTAATGCCGAGACATCCTTGGCATACTGATCCCTTGCAGCCACTGCTGCTTGTTGGGCCGTGATTAGATCCAACAATGCCTGTTGCTTTTCGGCAACAGCCTCGTTAATTTGCGCTTGTGCAGCGCCTAACTCTTGTTGGCTGTGATTTTCCACATCCAACTTTCTTTGCGAAAACTGATCCAGTTCAGCTTGTAGTCCATCTAGATCTACTATTTTGGTAGGGTCTAAGAGGAAGGTATTAGCAAGAATATCGGCAATTTGTTGCGGAACGGCCATTGTGTTTGAAGTAGTCGGAAAATTGTTTGGAAAATCCACGTGGTTTGTACACTGATTGTTAGCAGTGTTGGACAGATCTAGTTTGCAAGGCTGATTTGCAGCGGTTGTTTATTAGAAACTAAAGCCCGTTTTCCTGCAGAACTTTGTTTTCTTGCTTTGGATACCGGGTTGGGTGAAGCGTACGCCTTTCGTCGGATCTTCGTGTTGGAAGCTGTTTCGGCAGAAAGTGAACGTTTTCAGCTCGTGCATGGAGTTTTTAAGCGATTTTTTGGGAATTTTAATCCTTTAATCCCCAGATAAGCACATTCCTGCAATTCTTGCATTCTGATTGGTCAGAACATTATATGCCAAAACCTACGTGGTGGCGAGATTCAAAAATGTTTTGTAAAAAAAAAATTTTTACTGCAAAAGTCGCCAATTTGCATAATTTCGAGAGAAAATGTAAATGGCGTCAAGTTCTGTTAATGCAGTGAAAAGCACTTTTTTAAAGGGTTCACTTTCCCTTTAATGCTTGTATGACTTTTTAATAAAGAGATGTTTTACAAATTTTCCAAGAATTTTGTACTTTTCTAGAAAATAAAAATAAACACTAAAAAAATAATTTTTCAGTCTTTATTTCGGGTATAAGAAAGGAGATAATAAAAAAAATTTTATTAAAATTTTCTTATTTTTTGAGCAAAAATCTGGCAAAATCTGCCATTTTTCACTCCATTTTTTGGCATAAGTACCCTGTATCCAAGTACTTTCTCTCTATGTCTTAAACCTAAATGATCGCGCGTGAGCTTGATTACTAAGATCAGTATTCCTTCGGTGTAACAGACTTCCGGGACGGAATTTGTATGGATCTTCCGCTTGCAGGGTAAGTCGGCCCCGTAGCATATAAGTACCCTGCCTTGCCCGTGTCCTCGCGACACCATACTAGACTTCACTTTTCACTCAAATATATATAGAAGCAGTTATGCTTATACAGTAGTTTGAGGAGTGTCTGCAACCTTCTGGCGCATAGGAGCGAAAAGTCACAAAACAATTTACAGAGACATCGAAACCTATGAAAACCTTAGTCAGGTTAATACATAATAACGATTCTGAGTTGTTTGTTATGCAAAATTGTGAAAATCGGCGTTTTCGGGCCAAAAATAGCCGAAAAACGATAAAAACGAGTATCAGCGCCAACTGGCGGCAAAATATTCGTCCTCAGAGAGAGTGAGTAAGAGACTTGATCTTATTGTTGCTGCCCTCAAATTCGCTTGACGGCATACTACAGGGCAACATCAGCTAAAACGAACGTTTTTTTGTAAAAATCGTAAGTTTTGCCCGTTTTACCGTACTTTTTGTTCAAATAAAGACGTGTTTGAGTTTATACTCGTGTTTCATCGTCATTTTATTCCAAAAAATGGTCAAATTTCGAATATAAGTCGTCCGTTAACCCTCGATGGGTTCCAAGACGATGATTTGTAGTTGGATCGAAAGGGTTACATTCGGTAAATATTTTCAGTCCGTTTACATCATAAATCGAATCGATTCATGGTAATTTGTACGTGTTACGACTGAATTTTCCAATAAGAATTTATTTCTTCGTTCAGTCTTTCGGTACAAAGCATAATTTAAACCGATTGTCGGCTGTCTTCGTAAAATTAAAAATTTTTTTTTTTTTTTTTTGGTCACACCGAGTCGGTGTTTCTGTAATTCGCAAATGTATGCAATTCTTTTGGCAGTGTGGAGTCAATTTTATGACTTCCTACCATCAGAAATATTCTTTAATCAGAAAACAAAAGGAAAAACAACAGTTTTTACTCGTGAAAACGAGAAAGAGAACTTTTATTCGTAAAAAAGGAAAACACCACGTATTTGCATTAAAAATTTCACAAACAAAGGCTATTTCATCCAAATGTTATCTGATTTAGACGTCGTAAGGGCGAAGCAGTTCCTAATCAACATATTGAGTTTTTATTTGATCGGAAAATGGCAAAATAAGCGTATCCAACCCTTTTCTGTTGAAGGTGCAGTTTCCCTTTAATAGAGTCGAAACTAAAAAACGTCGAAAAACTCAAAACAAGTGAGTTTGGTACGTGGGAGTACGCTAAAATTAAGGAAAATGGATTAGATTAATTTATGCAGAAAAAATGAAATTTTTTGAATGTTTTATTACAAAAAGGCATTTTGTGTTTGCATCGCTGAATTTTGAAGAGTTCTTTCCCACTTCTGTTTCTGGCCAAAACGAATTTGGGACATTAAAAAGTGTTGTTTTGAAAGGACTATGTACACATCTACACCAATGTTCTTAAAAAGGGGTTTTTGTGTGCTGATTTTTCCAAGTTTGGCAATAAAAATCTGCAAAAAAGTACCATGGTTCTACTCTATTTTCTGTCATTGCGCACTCAAAAACGGTAACAAAAAATTGTGCCCACCTATCTTTCACTAGCTTTGCTCATCTACTTAAGGAGTCAGCACTCCTGTCCATTTCAGCCACAAACACTAACTACTCGAACACCACCAACAATCTTACTAAAGCCGGTCTTCTGCCTAAGGTGGACTTGGGATTTCACCCGCTTCCATTTGCCAAAGGAATCGCAGTCGATTTGGGATCATTGGCGAAGACTCTGTCTACACCTACAATGGTATTTTTCTCACTGCAATGAACACTGAAAAACCTACAAAACCTGCAGAGGCAGCCATGAAGACTTTACATGTCTCCCCTGCAAGATTCGCAGTCGAATTCGATTCTCCAGCGCCCCTTGCCCTACTCAAAAAATACCACTATCACCATTATGGTGGGGAAAATAACTTCATGCACACAGCCATCTTGCACACAGCCATCTTGCACACAGCCATCTTGCACACAGCCATCTTGCACACAGCCATCGAAACACCAGAAGAAGGAAAGTAAAGTCACCTCAGCCCAGGCGTGACCACTGGACTAGGCAATGTCGTAACCAGGATTTCTCACTCACCACAATTTACACGGAATTTGGGCACGTCACTAAAAGCATCCCCACGCGATTAGTCGCCCATCCAATCGATTGATTCCTCATTTTTGGTCAACAGAGGCAAACTTTACCAAAAGAAAACAGTGGTGTATGGCCACCATCTCTCCATTTGCTCATGCTTCCCTCGAATAATCGAACAATCAACAGGATTCCTCCCTGTCTGAGGGAATCTAAGAACGTTTGGCTCGGCGCAATTTACAGGATATCGCCTGCAAATCACTGATCTAAAGTTTTACACTAAAAATGAGACAAAATGCAAAACAGTTCCACTATTTACAACTGCTGCAAGGCTCTCATTTTCCCCATGTTCTGGCGTGTGCTACGTGCCCACTACATTCATCCCATATTTTTCATCGAAAAACACACCAATGCCTGCTTGACCAGGCCAATAAATCTGTCACCTTTGCTCTACAGATTTTGCTACAGAGACGGCGCCCTTCCCACGTTGCGAACGTTATCACCTTCGACTCTCGGTGGCCAGCCAACTTCACACAAACTCAGACCAGGTTAATTACTCCTGTTGCCTGCCTTTGCAGTTTGTTTCTGCCTTTGGTTGGGCGAAACTAGGCTGGTGTCCCAACGTATAGGATGCTCTACCGACGATCCTTACTGCCCAACAACAGTAATTCGTCCTCGACAATGCCATTACAGCAGAGTGTCGTGCAACAGTGCGACAATGTGATGGGTTTTTCTCAAAACACATCTAAACGGGTCGTGCGACAAAGTTACGGCTCCTCCGTCACAAAACGCACCATCATCACCCTGTTACACGGTTCTTAGGACACAAAAGCACATTTGCACTGAAACTGATGATGCCCTATCCAGTTTCCACATGCAAATCAAGAATTGTGTCCAGTTGGACAGTAGATTTGACCACTTTTAGCGTGAAAATCGAAAAGAAAAAATTTCGAAATTTTTGCCAAAAAGTCCATAGTGAATTCATATTTTAATAATAGATTACCAAAATAATCCAACACTAGCAATCACAAAGCAGTCGCATGTTTCTTTGTCGTAAGAAATGACATTCTTGCAAAATAGGCCTAAATCCACCACGTGGATTTTCGGACCATCGTGCGAAAAAAAAAAATTTAAATCTTAGATTCGGATCCAGGACGGGCCTACAATTGTGACCGGGGCAGTGTGCACAGTCCCTACTTGGGGGAATAAGGGGACTGCGCTAGACGCCTTCGTCATGTGAAGTAGCAGAGACGACGCTGTATTTGGGTGTTTGGCCTTTATTACAGTTTTCTAGGTGTCAGCGCTCCATCTGCTACTCATATGCCTGTACCACCGGTATGTGCTAATCAAACCCGACCTGCAGGCCATGGCGGTTGAACCAAGGACCGCGTGGTCGAAATAACTAATACCATGCTGCAACCCGATCTACGGACTTGCAGCCACTGTTCTCGCTCATGGGGGCAGGGCCCAGAGAACTGGGAACCTGGGCTTCATAGTGGAAACCAGGGAGTTGCAGGAGCTTGGCCAATGCATGACTGCACTGGTTGCTGGCTCTGTAACAACTGCTGTCCCTGGATCCGCTTTGCCTCTACCTGCCTTCCCTGACTTCCTGTCTTGACCGGAAGTGGTCATGTCCGCACCGTCCACTAGGGGAACATGACGCGGGCCGTTGTCGTGCGCCTGGGTCGTGACACGGTCACAGATCCACTCTATTCCTCGTCCCGGCCGTCTTCTGCACACTGAAGAGTTCGAAACTTGAACTCGATCTCATGCGCGATCATTTAGGTTTAAGGCACATAGAGCGGAAGTACTTGAATAACGGGTACTTATATACAAAATTGAAGCTAGAAATAGCCAATTTTGTTAAATTTTTCCAGTTTTTAGAATAAAAAATGAAATAAAGTTTTATTTTTTGGGTCTGAAAAATGTAAAAGTGATGAAACGATATGCAGTACATATCCAATTGTCACTTTGGAAAAATAAAAAATCTTTTTTTTCTGAAAATTCATATAAAAAAGTTATGTACATAACTTCTAAGTAAGAATAAAAGAGAGAAATAAAGATAGGAATGGATTACAGTTTGAGAAAAATACTGACAAATCTAGTTTGCCAGTTTTACAAATTCTCAAAACACGTGATCAAGTCCTAGAAATAAGTAAGAATATTAGTCTAAAAAGAGAAGTTACCGACAAACTTAATTTTTGATGGTTTTACACTTCTCAAAATAGATAATATAAGAAACTTATGGATCTAAAATACAACTGCTAGATAGAAGTTGCGCCTAATTCGAGATTAAGCGTCTTATTAACTTCTAAACACAGAAAATATTTTGGGATCACAAATAAAATAAAAGTGAATCAGATGGGTTCATAGTAGGGGAAGGTTTTATTTGTTGGTATTTTGGTGGTCCCAGTTGTGACCATGTGTTGAGGATTTGTTCAGTGGCATCAAGGGGAAATGAATGAGAGTAATTTCTGTTGTAAACACTGCCCAAAAAATCATCCAGGTTATCAAGGAAAGACAAGAAAGCCCAGCAAGTGGAATGTTCTAACACAGAATCGCATCAGACTCAAAAAGATTTTGTTAATATGGATTCATTGTAGAAGTTTATTTTATTTGTTAGATTTTAGTAATTCCAACTGAGGATAGAGCTCTCAGGAATCTTACTAGATTGTGGTGGCCCACAAGTTTAGTAAGTGGTGCTGAGTGCATACATAGTTTGGCGTCGAGATTTGACGCAGAGCTATACTAAAAATGCATCCGGTACCAGTATTCCGCGTGTCCCCAAGAAGGATGAAAAAATTTTGACGGATGAAGTATACCAATACATGATCATGCTGATGGATAATAAGATTTATTGTCTTTCAGTAAGGAAGTAAATTGAAATAATTTAATTTCAAACTGAAACTTTTCAAATGGTTTTGATAATAACCAAAATTCTTGAAACACGTGTTTATGGAAATAAAGACAATTCGAGAAAAAAGGGTTAAGAAAAGCAATGTTCATACCACGTGGAGAAAAGCTAGCAATTCAAGATTGCCAGTCTTACTGTCCTCCCAGGCTGAAATTGCAGAAAAACCAAGAATTTGAAAAAGAAGAAAGAACTTTGTAAGTTTAATTTCAAAATCACACACTTGGAGAACCCTAAAGGCACGTATCCAAAACGCTACCTGCACTGGATTGGCCAAAGATTGGAGATTGTGACTAATCACCAATCAGTGAACAGCATGTGTGCCCTGGCGGGAATTTCAAAGTGGATCTGTATATAAACCATGTACAGTGGGGACTGACTTCATTCCCCACCTTGAAGACGCACCAGACGACACGAGAAGCCATTTTGAACGTTCGTACGATCGATTGTCTGTAAACCACGTGCAGTAGCGATAAGTATTGTCAGAAATTACATTATTGTTAATAATTAATTCTTGTTCCTTGTTGAATAAGTGTTTGGTTAAATAATTGTGATTCATTTTGACTTTTATTTGGATTTAGAGAAAGAATAATTGTGATAAATTCTAATTTTGACCAAAATCAGAAAATGTCACAAAGAAATTTGAATGTTGACTCCAGTAGTGAGGAAGAAGTGATTTCTGATAAAGAAACCACTAACCCCCAACTACTGAACAAGACGACACTGTTCTCATTACTACAGAACAGGCCGCCTTGAATGGATTTTGCAACTTTCATGGCTTAAATCCAGACTGTTTTGGGTGTCTTGCTGATGCCCAGAAACATGTAAGGGATTTGAAGGCCGAGAAATTAGCTGCCGACATAGCAGCTGGCCATCAAGTGTCAACATCAACCTGACAGCCAGTCCTATGGTTGATAGGGCACTAATAAACTTCTGCAACAAGTTTCATATGAATCCGAGTCATTTTGAAATGTTACAGGAGGCAGAAGCCCAGTTAGAAAAGCTAAGAGCCCCTGAATCAGTTTCAAAGAAAACTGGTAACACGGACTTCAGGCAACTTTTCGACCTGTGTAGAAGATAGTCTACCCTTGTCAGACTTTAGAACTGCTACACAAGCCCAGGCATACATAGATGCGAATGGAATGGTTGAAGCAGCTAGAGGGCAAAATCATGCAAACACATCTCAATCAGGGACAACTGGTTCTTCTCCCAGAATAACCATTGACCCAGAAGAGATTAAGTTGCAGGAACTCAGGACATTTTTCTTTCTGAACCCTAGCGACTTCCAAACTTTGGAAGAAGCTCTGGTACATTTAGAAAGCCTGAGATTGCAAAGAGATACGAGTGAAGACAGAGAAGTCGATATACTCATTTCAGAGCAGAACCCGGCATACCAATCAGAGGCCTACTTTGATTATTGTGCCAGATTCAATCTTGGACCAGAGGCATTCATCTCAATTCATAATTTGAGATTGCATCTGAGATCTTTTATTCTTTCTACCCAAGCTCAAGCGGAAGACTTAAACTTGGATAGGAGAAGTGAAAAGACACTATTACCACCTTTGGCTTTCCGCCACATGGTGATAATGAAAAAGGGAGCTAACACCTTGCCAAAGACGCCAGTTGAAGCTCCCAAACCGGTACAAAAACTGTTTTTCGACAAAAAAGGTAAGAAAGCAGCGGTGTCAAAAGGAAATGCCAAAATCAGCACTCCTCTAGACACATATGTGCCATCAACAAGGAACCAGCCAGCAAGTGGTAGGTTTCAGGCTGATAACCTACGTACTCCGCAGAGGAACCAACAACCATTGTTGACTACTCCGTAGTCCAAGGGGTTCAGTAGACAAGCACCATTTTGGGTCCCACCTACTAGAACAGCAGGTGTGAAACAGAATAGAGGATATGTAGATCCCAATATGGGGTGATCTAATAACTCCTCCAATCCTTCAAGTTGTGGATCAAATGGTTAACAACAGAAGGATGCAGTTTTCTGGTACATTCGCAGAGCTGAAAGAGCTAGTTCATGGTGCACCTCAATCTCGTAAGCCATTACAAGATGAAGTGCGAATGAAAACAACGAATATACCAGAATTCTCGGGTAAAAGTGATAGCTGTGTACAATTTATAGAAATTGTAGAGAGCTTTGCTGAAACCCAAAACATAGACGTCAACCTCATGGTACATAAGGTTGTTGGTTTTATGCGCGGACCAGCCAGGTACTGGTATCACCAATACCTGGATGAGTTCACTTCTTGGAAAATCTTCAAAAGTTTGTTCATTTCCAGATTTGATGTCCCAATGGGACAACGAATCCTGACAGTTCAAAAGATGAAGCAAGAGCCAAAAGAATCACTATTCTCATATGCTGTTTTATGCGCGGACCAGCCAGGTACTGGTATCACCAATACCTGGATGAGTTCACTTCTTGGAAAATCTTCAAAAGTTTGTTCATTTCCAGATTTGATATCCCAATGGGACAACGAATCCTGACAGTTCAAAAGATGAAGCAAGAGTCAAAAGAATCACTATTCTCATATGCTGTAAAGTTTTTTGAAGCCTGGATTCAGCAGTAGAGAGTAAGCGATGACATGGTGGGTTGCATTTTTGTGCAAGGCGCCACGGAGGCTGGTCTTCTGCACCTGGAGACATTTGATTTGACCGACTTGACAATCACTCAAATTCACCGGCACATATGCGACCATAAAAATAAGTTCATCGCGGGTATCCATATATCAGCTAACCCAGAAGACCCAAGTGATAATAAGTCTTCTGTAGCAGATAATGCGATTTTCCCGCCTAAACAAAAGTCTAAACCAGGTGTTAAAAGCCTTCAAATGGCAGATCCTGATTTGAGCAAATCAGAATCATCCACCATGGAGGAAGATGCTATCTTGCAAGGTGTGTCGCAAGCATTGCAGAAAAGAACATCGCATCCAGGCAAAAAGGACGGCAGCAAATCTTCCAAAGAGTGCCACTTTTGTAAGAAAAGTGGACATATAAGAAGGATTGTTATGCCTACCGGAAGACAGAGGAATTTAAGACAAAAAATGCCTCTGCTACTGGTCAACCCATTGCCAAAAAACTTAAACTCGAATCTGACTCACAGATCGACAACAGCTTAATGCTTAGTTCCCACTTGGCAGAAAATCTGGCAGAAAATTTTCTGCTGCAGAAAATTTTGAGTGTAGAAAGCAGCAGTGTTTACAAATTGTCTTCCTTAGCTGGCATCCATTTTTAAATTCTACTTTTCTGCATTTTTTGCCCACTTTTCAGTCCACATACTTTTCTGCACTCAAAATTTTCTGCAGCAGAAAATTTTCTGCCGGAATTTCTGCCAAGTGGGAACTAAGCATTAAGAAAGAGATTAAAGCTGAGGTCGCCGATGTGGGAAAAAGGATAGATGACCTAAAGTCAGACATAGATCTCAAACTGAAAGATTTCCTCTCTCAGGTGAAATCTGCAATGGCTAAGATGCAGACCGAGGAAAAGGCTGACCCAAAAAACTAGTTTTGGAGGGAGTAGATTGTGCAAATTTACTTCCTCCCAAATCAGTTGAAGGGATTCCCATTGCCACCTGTGCATCTAGCACAACGGGAGGAGTGGATGAAAACTTGAGACAGATGGAGATTTCACTAAAAAATCTCACTATATCAAATGGAACATTCAATCGGGATAGCTTTGCTAAGTGGCTTAGGAAGCAACCTAGAAAAGAATAGAAAAGAGAATAGAAAGGCTCATCTCAGACAAAGCATTGTTTTTCTGAAGTGCCTCGATGACTCTAACGACAGCCCACGTATGCCTGTTGTCATAGGTGGACTGAAGTGCAATGCCTTGATGGATTTAGGAGCAACGCAATGTTTCATAGGAGAAGATTTCCTCTCTGAAACTCATTGTAAACCAGAATATGTTCAAGAACCACCCCGGAATATAAAGGTACACGCTGTTGGTAACATTCTTAAACCGGTGGGGCAGGTAACATTGTGTATTCAATGGGGTGGGGATCAAATGACCCCCATGACATTCTATATATTCCCTGCCAAAACCTGTGGTCTGATCATTGGTCATAACTTCTTGAGAAGAGTTGGCCTTTTACCAGATGCACATGCAGGGGAATTTCGATGCAAATTTATTCCAAATTTGATCATTCCTTATGCACCCGATGGGTCTTCCCCAGTTGAACCTAAGGTGAATTCCTTATTAATGAATACGGAATTAAAACTGGATTTACCAGACTGGGATGCAACACTTGTTGATGGGAGTAACTGTGACCCCCAGCAACGACAAATGCTGAGAGAAGTGTTAGCAGAAGTAAAAGCAGTTTTTAGTGAGAAACCTGGTTGTACTCACCTAACAACCCATAGGATTAGGTTGAAAGAAGGTTCTAAGATTCTAAAGAATCCGTATCGTCAACACAATCCACAAAAAAAGTCTATTATGCTTAGGCTCGTGGAAGAACTAGAAGAACTAGGTCTTGTTGAGCCATCAAATAGCAAGTACATCAGTCACCCAGTCATTGTTGCCAAACCTGATGGGACTTATCGAATGTGCATCGATTACCGGTGGTTGAATGCAATCACTGAAATTGAAGCAGTTCAGATGCCTAGTATTGATATGCTCTTGCACCAGTGTGAAAAAGCAAAGTTTTTTACTAATATTGATTTAGTGAAGGGCTACTATCAAGTGGCAATGGCTGATGAAGATAAGTGTAAGACTGCATTTTACACACCCAAAGGTATATACCAGTTTACTCGTATGCCCTTTGGATTGTGTAACGCACCTAACACTTTCCAAATGCTCATGGAAAGAGTATTGGAGAAACATTTGGGAGACTTTGCTGCCGTGTATTTGGATGATGTTATCATCTATTCAAATACATGGGAAGAGCATATGAAACATGTTAGGTTGGTGCTTGAAAAAATTAAAGCAGCCAACTTAACTGTCAATGCTAAAAAGTCAAAATTTGGAAGAACAGAATTGAAATTCTTGGGCCATCTTATAACTTCTGAGGGACTTAAAGGAGACCCAGACAAGATTTCTGCCATCCAAAAGTTCCCAACGCCAACTTGTGTCAAAGTACGTTTTCACGGAATGACAAATTTTTTCAGAAAATTTATTCCTGATCACGCCACTTTGTCGAAATCAATCACTAAATTAATGAGTGGTTCAGACAAAGACTTCAAGTGGGGCGATGAACAAGAAGTTGCCTTTAACAAGGTTAAAGACGCCCTCTGCAAAGATGTGGTATTAACAATGCCAGACTTGACTAAACCATTTGTCATTTTGACGGATGCGTCCCATGTTGGACTTGGGGCGGTACTCTGTCAGGATGAAGAAATGTGGAGTGAATCCAAACAGGGGATGGTTATGGTACCACGTCCTGTTGCAAGTCGAGTTCTCAGGAGAGCAGAAGAGAGATATTCTACCACTGAACTAGAATGTTTAGCTGTGGTCTGGGCAATCGACAGATTCCGCCCATATCTCGAATATACAACATTCATTCTAGAGTCAGATGCCCAGTACAAGCCACGTCAACAAAAGAAATGTGCCGGTCCTTACACACCACATAACATGACTACCTCATGGGAAGTGATGTGTATTGATTTGATGGGCCCAAAACCTTCATCAAGGAATCAGTTTAAATGGATCTTGGTCATTATTGATCAATGTATCTAATTCATTGAACTCTTTGCGCTGACCAAAGCCACCAGCACTAGAATTGTGGATAAGATCAATGAGGTTGCTTGTCGATTTCGTCATCCGGACAAGATCATAACCGATAATGGTCCCCAATTCATAAGTACTATATATAAACAATTCTGTGCAAAACGGCACATAACTGTTAAACATGCTAGTACTTATCATCCCCAAGCCAATCAGACAGAGCGAGCAAATAGGGACATCAAGATAATGCTCGCTATTTATACCGATGTTCACTCCCAATGGCCCCGTTACTTGAATGAGTTTGCCTATTCTCAACAGACCAGGAAGTCGGAGGCTACGGGATATACTCCTTTGTTACTAAACACAGGTCGAACAGTACCTTTACCATTCGACCCGCGTGTAGTCAGAGATGCTGGAAATAGATTGGATCCCAATAATCCAGAGATGCTGTGCAAATACTGATGGATACTCTTAGACGTGTCCACCAGGATATGTATGAAAAAGTCGCAGATAATTATGAGCGACACAAGCGAATTCACGAAAATAAGTATTATATTTGTGAATTCCAAGTCATGGACCTTGTGTGGAAACGAACCCACATACTGTCCGATGCGGAGTCAGGTGTCACTTCGGGCTTTGCACCTAAGCGTGATGGCCCATGGGAGATAACCAAGGTTCATGGTGGAGGTGCCTATCAGTTGAGACGAATTTCAGATGGTAAGATCGAAAGTTCTATCAACAATCTAAGTCCATATATTCCAGAGTACCCTTTGGAACAGTGGACTGAGGACCAAACGGAAGGAACCGATAGTCCACATGAAACTCCTGGTTGGATGGGGACCCCTGTCTCATCCAATGTCAGTGATGACATACCATTGGTGGATGAACCAATGGAGGTTGACACTGTCCCTTCGCAGGATACGACAAAGCCTCTGACTAAATCTCAGAAACAACGTCGTAGGAAAGCGAAAAAACAGGCTGCGAAAGAGGCAGAACAACTAGTTCCAAAACCAGTTGACCCGCCAGTAGTAGAGCCAGTAAGAAGAAGTTCACGAAAACGGACTCGAAACACTCGACTCGACGATTTAGTTACCTTCTTGCAGGGATATAAATTTCCTGAGTCAGAGCCCATGGATGGGTCCAATAACTCTGACTAGTGAAATTAGTAAACATAGTTGTCAAACTCTTAGGTGTAAAAGTTTATCAACTATAGTAGCACAGTGTAGTCGGAAGTTCTCAACATTTGGAAAAATAGTGAGAAACTTCTTTACACGTATTTATTCACATGATCTTTGATGGTCTAGAATAATGAAGATGTAAACGTCCTCATTTTATAGACGGGGGGACGTGTGACGGTCTCGAATCCCGTAGTTTTATGAACTGTAACTATGGTGCACTGAGTGTACCAAAGTTGCAGCAGATTTTACATAGACATGAATAAAGTGAGTTTATTTAATGTTTGGGATGAGAGATAAGAACAAATAGTAGTTAGGTAGAATCTATGGTTCTACTTAGAAACTATGATTCAAGTATCTGTATATGGTCAAGGAATGACCAAAGAGGGCGCTAGCGCGACCTTAATGTTATTCCCATTAAATATAATATTTGTGATAAAAAGATATAAACTCTATGTAAACCATAGAGTTAATTATGCTTATATTTTATCACTTGTCCCTAATTGAAATATGTAAATAATTCAATAATGGATAATTTTATATTATCCTCGATACTAGAGAATGATGTCATGATGAACATTCCATCATGACTCATCCTCTATCGGATTATCTTGTCATAATCCCCTTATCAGTGATAAAGGGATTAGACAAGTATAAAAAGCCATGCAAAACAGGAAGTAGAGCTTTTTGCGGATTTGACATTGATACTGATACTGACCTATGATTATTTGCCTTTGTGCTTGATTTACATGTAATAATTAAGCCTTTGGCGCCTCTGATTTAAGAGGCAAATATGAGGCCAGTTTAATCAGTTATTCATCCACTTATGTACCCGCTTACATGGTGCATACCAGATGGCTGCCGAGATCGAGTGGCCAGTGGGCAAGATAGCCGGTCTACGGTCGACAGGACCTTCATGCCTGTACATACTTGGTAGCTTCGAAGACGCAGCACAGGACCTGGCCGACCCGTGAGTAAAGTAATGTCTGTGTTATCTTTTCTCCTCTTTCATGGCCCGGGGCCCCTTTCTGAAATAACGCGTCGTGCAAGACGCGGAATTGCGGCATCCAGATCGATGGCGCACATAAGGTTCATTAGGCGACATTCGGGCATACAGATCACCGAGTGATCCGTAACCCTTTTGGCACTTAAACCGCCGTGTGATTGGAATGGTTTAACCATTGGCGGGAATCAATTTGCACCTCTTTTCTTGGGTCAAGATTTAATGTCTTGGTGACAACATGTGTTGGTCTAAAGTTTAGATCAATTCCTGTTAGCTTTGTGACGACCATATTGCAAAGTCAACGTCGATATTCAGATCTAATTTCTCCAACGTGCTTGCCAAACCATGTGGTAGATCGGAAACAATGGAATAAACTTTGTCGTAAGATATTTATTCAAGTGTAACAATAAAGTAACTTAAACCTGAGAACTAGTGTTAAAATATTTTAATCTGAACTCATTGCGACTTTATCTTGGTACTATGAGTTTTCAGACGGTAGTATCGTGTAAAGTTGCCGACTGGAATCTCCCCGTCACAACTTACAGTTGAGATACCACTTTGTATTTTCCTTTAGCCCGAATACTTCAGGGAAAAGACTTCTCGTATCAGGAATCTCCGACTTAGGAGTATTCTCGAAAATTCTTTTCGTTTGTGGGATGCGGGGTCAGTTGACACTGTCACCTGTTAGCTGTCTTGCACTTTTATGACACTTGTCAAAAATTGCAAGTACGGGGTTGTCCACATGGTGACTCCGGATTGGTTGAGATTGGTCACGTGGTGTCACACGACACCGCATGGTCAGATAAATATCACAATATAATTAATTTCTTTTCTGTAATTTATTAAATTTATTTTATTAGACATTAATACCATACCTAGTGGATTGTTTCATAAAATCACTAGATTTTATGTAACAAACCCTTCCGTATATTTAGGATTGGGTATACGAATACGGGGTTCTCGTTTGACGGGATGTGGGTTCGGCGGATCTTCGCGTTTTTTTGCATCACGTTGTAGATGAACCCTATGATGGTTACCTTTCGGTTTATCACTAGGTGGAGTTGAGGTCAATTGACTTTCGTCTCCATTTTGTGAATTCTGCGAGTTGCAGATACCTGGGGGATTATTTTCCATTAAATAATCAACTAGACTGTCGTCTATCCACGTTGCGTTAGGTGGATCTTCATCCATTGCTTTAGTTTGGTCTTCTGACCAAACTTCAGTTGGAAATGCCGGGATGTACAGAAGTAAATCTTTGACGTTTACCGATTTTTCAATGGCGCCATTTTCTAGCTTGCGGAGCGCATATGCACCACCGCCAAGTATCTTGGTAACTTCCCATGGGCCGTCTCGCTTTGCGGACATGCCCGACGTTAAGCCTTTATCTGCATTTGATAAGATATGAGTCTTTTTCAAGACTAAATCTCCTACTATCAAATCACACATAGGATATTTTTCATCATGTCGTGCCTTATGGCGCTCATAATTTCATTGCATCATTATATACATGTTCTGATGAGCTTGGGCCAAAACTCCCATCAGATCTTTGACATATAATTCAGGTTGTGTCTTATCGAAAAACACCGCATGTTTTAATAATCTTGGATCAAATGGTAATGTGACTACTCTACCGGTGTTAAGTAACATTGGCGAACTTCCTAATGCTTCAGAAACGTTGGTTCGAGATACAAATGCAAATTCGTCTAAATATCTCGGCCACTTTGAGTGAATATCGGTAAATATTGCCAACATAATCTTCAAATCCCGATTTGCCCGCTCAGTTGGGTTGGCATTCGAATGATAAGTGCTAGTTGATAACAAACATAATTGTTGGGTCCGGTGTAGTGTCTTGCTGATCCCAGCATGACCACTAAGTGGGTGCCCGTGACATGCAAAGATAATTCGACGTATCAAGGTTGGCGGGATGTATGCCTTAAATCCTGCTCCTGAATCATTCAACTCTTCCTCGAAAGTTGGATGAAACTTTACAATCATACCATATGGATCTGGTTCACTATTTTCGGTGTTGGTCTCTGTCATTTGAGCGTCCAACAGAAATCTTTTGGCTTTCTCCTTGAATTCCTTCGAGAATTTTTCATTTTTCTTTTTCTTCTGTTCATCATCCAGCATGAGATATTCTGTAATTAAAATGCAGAACGGATCTTTCCGCTGCTCTGCGATTATCTTTACTCGGGTTGGTGGTACTTCATTTAAAAGATCAGTTAATGCGCTATATAGCGTCACTTTCTGTTCTTCATCTGTATCACCCTCCCCCTCTCCTGATAATTCAGTTGATTTGATCTCCTCCTTTGAGGGCGAATCAACTGGATCATCAGGATAATAAAATTTTACCTCACAATTACAAAAATACTGACTTTTAGATTTAATTAATTTTAAACCAGGTTCGTTACCGTTCCAATCGGGCCAGTAACGAGTTGGTTCTTTCGTTTCTAGATAATTGTCTGCAGGGATGTCCTCAGTTGGTAATGGAGCTCGCGAGAGGGCGTCTGAAACACAATTTAATCGGCCTTGACGATAAATTATTTTGAATGCCCCACTCTGGATTCGTATGTCCCACCGACCAAAACGTCCCGAGGGTTCTGGCATACTCATTAACCATTTAAGAGCCTGCGCATCGGATTCTAGAATAAAAGTAGTGTACTCAATGTATGGTTTGAACCGTTCTATGGTCCAAACCACCGCTAGACACTCTAACTCGGGTGTCGAGTACCTTACTTCTGCTCCCCTCAAAACTCTACTGGCAAATGCCACAGGTTTCGATGTTGGAATAAATTCCTGTTTCTTTTCATTCCAGACATCCTCATCTTGGCATAGGACTGCGCCCAGACCTTGATGAGAAGCATCTGTCAATATCACAAAAGGTTGTGATAAATTCGGCATTTTAAGAACATTATCTGCACACAACAATGCTTTCAACGTATCAAACGCATGTTGCTGTGCTTCACCCCACACGAAATCTACTTTACCGCTCATCATTGAAGTCAATGGTAACGCGATAGAGCTGAAATCGGGGATGAACTTACGGAAAAAATTAATCATTCCATGGAACCTTTGGATGCCCTTGGCATCTGTGGGTACTTAAAATTTGCTGATAGCTGAAATTTTATGTGGTCCCCCTTCAACCCTTCTGGGGTGATAAGGTATCCTAAAAATTTCAATGAAGTTCGTCCAAACTTGGATTTCTTCAAATTTACCGTTAATTTGGCTTTTTCAAGCTCTTCGAGCACACTTTTCACATGAATCATGTGCTCCTCCCAAGTGTCTGAGTAAATTATAACATCATCAAGATAGACCGACGTATAATTCTGCATCTCTCCCTCTACTACTTCTTCCATTATCTCCTTGGGAGCATTACACAAGCCAAATGGCATGCGAACGAACTGGTACCTACCTTTTCGAGTGTGGAAAGCTGTTTTATGTTTATCTTCTTCTTTTATCTTGACCTGATAATACTCTTTCACTAGATCTAAAGAAATAAAAAAATCCACATTTGTGGATCAGGTGATCAATATTGGGCATCTGAATGGCCTCTATCTCAGTTATGGAGTTCAACCAACGATAATCGATACACAGACGGTATGTACCGTCTGGTTTTGACACAATAACTGGGTAACTTATGAAATCACCAGTTGCCCGTTCGATAAGTCCTAATGATTCTAGTTCCTCGACTAGTTTGATCATTATGGCTTTCTTTGCTGGATTAAACGTCCGAAAAGGATGTTTTGGCATTTTAGCATCTTTTTTAAGAGTAATGCCGTGTTCATGAGTGAGGGAACAGCCAGGATTCTCACTGAAGACGCCACTGACACTTGTCAGTACATCTTTTAGCAACAACCTCTGAGCTGGGGTGCAATCACTACCTGCTACTAATTTTTCATCCCAATCTAGAGAAGAAAGAATTTCGTGATTGCCAAATACGTGAAGGGTTTTCAGTGAAAGTTCCCTGAATCTCAATTCGTATGGCACATAGGGGATGTGTACACCTGGGAATCGAGAGCAGGAGAAATATCCTTCCTTGGTATGCAGGTCTAGCCCGACCCTGCGCATAAAATTATGCCCAATGATCAGACTACACACATCATCCTTTAGTATATAAAAATTCATGGGTGTTTTGAAATTATCCCATTCAACCAATAAGGTCACTTGACCCACTGGTTTATGTTCAATTCCTACAGCACAAATTACCATGTTTTTTGGAGCTTCCTGTATGAATTCTGGCAGACACCCAGTGGCGACCAACATTCGTTCGCCAATGAAACACTGCGTGGCTCCCATATCCATTAGAGCATTATAGGTAAGATTACCAATAGTGATCTCCATTCTGGGGCTGTCCTCTGCTGCTGACAACAGACGAATTTGTTCGACGTTATTTTTTCCACGTGGGCAAGTATTCCGTCGAGCATTACCCCGTTTCTCGTATCTACGAGCTTTCTTCACGAAACTTTGTTCATTGTAACTTCCCGAGTAAATGGATAAGTAACTCAGCCTCGCTGTCATTTTTTATACAGCCTCGTCCACTCCTCCACTATTACTAGTCGGATTTATGTTTACGGGAACGTTGTTATATGACAACACCACCGTTGACGGAGCTGTATCCATGATGCATGAGTCAATGTCCGTTTCCATAACCTCGGACGGGAGTTGAGTCGTTACGTCAACCCCCATGACTAGTTTTTTGAATTGTTAGTCGAAGCTGTTGTCGCGGGCACACTTGTACCTGTCAACGCCTTGTGTCCCTCGGCCAGACGGTCGAGAACTCTCTGCCACATTTCCTATTACTTACTGTAAGTTCCTTTTTCCACTTGTGACGGTCCAAAATCGGAAACTGCTTATTATTCTGCCACTAGATGGCGTTGACTGTTTGTCCGCGCCAAATTCAAACTGCAGTTATCAGTTATTCTCACTTTTGGGTCTAATAAATAACTAAGAACAGTTTGACAAGTAAATAATTCAGAACAGAGTGTATATTTATTGAATTATGGCCTCCGCCATTCTGAAGTTAATTTTGAGTAAGAGAAATCAGCGATCATTCGAGGAGGCAGAAGACTTATGGAACGCGATGTTGATCCGGACCATGGTCGAGCCCACTCCATCGTCAGCACCATTTATCAACCAAGGATGGTATTTAAGCTTGCCAACGCCCAGAAGTCTGTACGCTGGCGAACGTCTAGAAACCTACGAAGGAGAGGAGATTCGCCTTCAACTTGAAGAGAAAGTTTCCGAAACCGAAGGATGCCAGAAAGAGGTCGAAGAACGTTCTTCGGCTCTCCTCGAACAATTCGCCGACGCAGAGAGAAGTACTCCACCGGAAGCCGTAGACCAATTCGTCGCCGCTGCCGAGGAATTATTACACGAAGTAGAAGTTGTCAGCGTTTCCCAGCCCAACATTGAAAAATCAAGTGAGGAACTCTCCATGATAGTGGACGAGGGGGAATCAGAAAAACCAAAGTCAGGTGACGAGAAGTCCGCCGAGGGGAATGTTCCCCAACTCGCACCTCTCGCCGAGTCAGAGTGGTGGGACGGAGAAGTGGAAGGAAATGGAGACGAAGTCGTGGCTCCAACCGAAGCCGCCGAGTCGGAGGAAAGTGCAACTCCGAACGAAGTCGCCATTACTGCCGCAGTCGTAGCCGTCCGAAAAGAACCGCAGAACTGGGCCGACTACAAGAAGTTGGAAAAGAAGAAGTAGAAAAGCCATTTCCCATCTTCCTCTATTTCTTGTGTTTTTTTATTCGTTGTCCGAGTCCACCTGAACTCCGATAATGAATATTCTTCTTTTCCCTAGTCATTCATTCATGTAATTAATCATTCGAGTTTTAAATTCTAGAAATGTTAATTTTAAGACATT